>SNQJ01S0071145.1:24835-38410 GCA_010110895.2 Picea sitchensis
TATCCCTTCCATATCGTAATTGATAAATATTATAACAGGTAATCCTTATAACTCACAACCCTTAACACTTGTAGCCATAACCCCCAACCCATTTAACCCTAACCAATCTAACCTCCTTCTCCTAACACCTCGCCCTAATAATCATAAATCCATATAAACCCTAACCCAACACATAACCCTTACACTTATGATTTCTAACCCTAACCCTCTGCCCATATAACCCATTACACTCGTATCACTGAAACATTAACCTCTACTCTTTATGATCCCTATAACCATAACACCTCACCTTTATCTTAGCAATTATTACCCCTCACTCTCAAATACCTTAACCCCTAATATGTATCCCTTATATATCCTCAATATTATTATGAATAACCATTAACCCTTAACACCTATATTTATAATCCATAATTGTCACCTATAACATATTCCCCTACAACCTTATAATCCTCATCTGTTATAAAACATAATAGGTATAACCCTTATCATCTCTATATTCTATATCCTCAGATGTCTCTTATCTCCTACAATTATTAACCCCTAAAACAATGATCACATGTACTACCACAACCCTTAATCATCATAAAAAATATTACCCATAATGCTTATGACCCCTAACGCCAATAACTTACCAACAATTATAACACCAACATTATAACTCATAAATCCATTAACACTTATAACCCTAACCCTTTAACTATTATCGATATAATTCCTTTCTCATAACCCATAAAACAAATGTAGCCTCTATACCTTTTACCACGTCTCTACTGACTCTATAAGTTGTGACGTAACTCATAATATATGAACTTATAAACCGTGTAACCATTTTAACCCTTAAGCCTTATTACCCTAATACTTATTCCATCCAAACCATAAATTAACCCTTAAACCTTGTTAACCATAATTAACCTTTAAACCTTATTACCTATAATACTTATCCCTTCCATATCGTAATTAATAAATCTTATAACAGGTAATCCTTATATCTCACAACCCTTAACACTTGTATCCATAACCCCCAAACCCATTTAACTCAACCAATCTAACCTCCTTTCTCCTCTAACTCTCTAATAATCCTAAATCCATATAAACCCTAACCCAACACATAACTCTTACACCTATGACTTCTAACCTTAACCCTCTGTCCATATAACCCATTACACTCGTATCAATGAAACATTAACCTCTACTCTTATAATCCCTATAACCATAACACCTCTCCTTTATCTTAGCAATTATTACCCCCTTACTCTCAAATACCTTTACCAAGCACACAGATCCCTTATATATCCTCAATATTATTATGAATAACCATTAACCTTAACACCTATATTTATAATCCATAATTGTCACCTATAACATACTCCCCTACAACCTTATAATCCTCATCTGTTATAAAACATCATAGTTATAACCCTTATCATCTCTATATTCTATATCCTCGATGTCTCTATCTCCTACAATTATTAACCCCTAAAACAATGATCACATGTACTACCACAACCCTTAATCATCATCAAAAATATTACCCATAATGCTTATGACCCCTAATGCCAATAACTTACCAATTATAACACCAACACATAATCAATATAAAGCTCTTATCCTATAATCCACTATCCATTTAGCTCTAAATATTTAGAACATTTAAAGCTTGTAACCTCTAATGATTTTTAACCTATATATTCCCTATTCATTAAAACACTTCCTCTTAATCATATCCACTATAACCATATATTATAAAACTCTTTTAACACATATAACATTTATACCCCAAACTTATATAACCCCTATACCTGTGAACTCCCTATAATGTTTATCACCCTAACTCTTTACTTTATATACTCTCTTACTCATAAAATCTTTCACCACCAAGATAGATAATTATTTAACCATAATTCCACTTACAATGTCAAATAACTCCTATAATTTCAATTAACTACTCTATTGTTTAAACACTAAGAACTATGCAAAATGAACTTTTATTTCTAACCCTTTTAATTAATAATAAAATGTATAACCCATACAACCCCTAAATACATAACCCATAATTATTAACACTTATAACCTCTACTCTTTATAATCCCTATAATCATAACACCTCACCTTTATCTTAGTAATTATTACCCCTTACTCTCAAACACCTTAACTTAATAATACGTATCCCTTATATACCCTCAATATTATTATGAATAACCATTAACCTTAACACCTATATTTATAATCCATAACTGTCACCTATAACATATTCCCCAACAACCTTATAACTTTATTGTTATAAAACATAATAGTTATAAACCTTATCATCTCTATATTCTATATCCTCGACTGTCTCTTATCTCCTACAATTCTTAACCCTAAAACAATGATCACATGTGCTACCACAACCATTAATCATCATCAAAAAATATTACCCATAATCCTTATGACCCCTAACGCCAATAACTTACCAACCATTATAACACCAAAACATACTGCATATAAATCCTATATCCATAATCCATTTAGATCTAAATATTTGGAACATTTAAAGATTGTAACCTATAATGATTTTAACCTATATATTTCTATTCATTAAAAATACTCTTAATATATATCCACTATAAAACCATATATTATAAAACTCATAACACATATAACATTTATACCCTAAACTTGTATAACCCCTATCACCGCTAACCCCTATAATGTTTATCACCTATAACTCTTTAAATGCATACACTCTAACTCATAAAATCTTTCACCACCAAGCTAGATAATTATTTTAACCATAATTCCATTTACAATGTCAATTAACTCCTATAATTTCAATTAACTACTCTATTGTTTGAACACTAAGAACTATCCAAAATGAACTTTGATTTCTAACTCTTTAATTAATTAATAATTAATAATAAATCTAGTACATCAACTTCTCTGGTCGTAACTTTTGCATACATCTTTAGGCCAGGGCACTCGATACACTGCTGGAAAGGTATAACCAAGAAGATTGATTTTCAACTATCCCAAGTCGTTGTCTCGTGCGCTTGGGCCTCAAACTGTAAAAAAACATTGTTTAGGGCCTCAAACGCCCCCGAAATGCTTGGAACCCAAAAACTGTTGAAAACTACCAAGGTGGAAAACTATTTTGAGTGAGGGAATAGGTGGTGGCCACCATCATCCACCGATCAAAGCCCTGGTCTCTGATAATTCATTGTAATAGAACATTTTCATATAGGTTTCACAAAAGGAATGTGAACATCATTCCTATCAATAAAGTTACTCATTTCAGTGTTGTGGTTCTCTCACATTTTGTTTTGGTCGGTAGTTGTTGCACATTTATGTTTTCTCTCTTATTATAATACATATGATACCCAACAATGGAAAATTCCCCCAAGTTGCAATTATGGAGAGGTAGGATTATGAAGCTACAAAATAACACCCATGTAAATTTGTATTATGCCCATAGAGAATTTTGAGTTAGTCATTCACCTCTCTAGCAATGACAATGGTGGTTTATTGTTGTGCCAATAATTCAACTATCTATTAATTTGTTGAAATAAACAAGAAAAGTATTTGTAATGCTACTTATTGATCTCATCGACGTTGTGTCGTGTAATAAGAAAACATTTCCATAGACTAGTGTGCTAAGAGCTAGTCCAAAAAATGGTGTGAAGAAATTAGTGTGAGGTTAATCTCTAACACATTAATATTGTCCAAAATTGGATCAAAATGGACTAACTCTAGGTGATCAACCCCATTGATATAAAAGTAAAGATGAATGCCAAAGGTGCTTGGACATAGTAGAGAAAAAAATTGCAACTTGGAGAAGTGAGGTTGAGGGGCTAGTTGCATGGGGTTTGCTTGTAGTGGTTTGTTGAACAAGTTATGTGGAAAATCACTGAAGGTGGAGCTAGTGTAGGTTGGTTGAGGGTTTGATGTTTCTGAGAAGGCATTTTTTCTTATTTCATTGTATGAACAAGGTTGTGGATGCTAACAATTTCGCTGAAAAAAGGAACCAAGGGACAAGAGCTAGTGTGTGTTAGGTAGGTAGGGTAGAGGAACCTTATTGGAAGGTATTGTTATGCACACCAAAAAAAAATAGCATTGAGGTTGATGGGAAATTGTTTTTTGATGGGTGTGCTATTGGCATTGAGGGATTTATTATCAAAATATTGATCTATTTCCAGTGTAGCATTGGTCGGTATGCATGGATATAGAATCAATGAGGATGTTTTGAGAGGATGAAATCACAAGGGTGTTGATTTTTTCTTGTCAATGTGTTCGTTGTTGTGGTTTCTATGTGCATGACTCTTTTCTTGGCACTTTCTCACTTCACCAAGGATTTTATCGGAATGTGATGCTTTAGGGAAAGGAAAATGACCAACTCTCATGCAAGATGGTAGGTCTTTGATTACTAGCAAAACACCCCAAGAAGAAATTTGGGACAATCAACAAATGAACAGAAATATTGGCTATGCTAGATGCAATGGATCTCTAGTGTCCTTATCTATTGGGAAACACTTCCAAATTAAAACTCATCATCGTAGTCTCTGCAATTTTGAACAACGGATTTCATCCAAAAATGGTTGACCATGATATTTGGATATGGATATGAGATTATTTACAAGAAGGGAAAAGAAAATATGGTTGATGACACTCTTTCTCAGAAGTATGAGGAAGAAGGGTACCTCTTTCCCTCTCCTTCATTGTACTAGATTGGCTCCAGATGTTTTGCTAAGAATGGCTACAACACCCCAAAAATTTCTTGATCCAACAATTGCAACACCATTCTCAAGCTTCTCCAGTACTCAGCATTATGAAGAGCTGGCTGCCAAGGGTGTTTGCAATGGGAAGACCTGTGGTTCAACACACTTTTAGCAATGCACCAACAAAACCATAACTACCATCCCTTTTGGCAAAACCTCGTGAAGGCATGTTCTCACGAGGTAGAGGCAGTGTGGTCTGAGGGACCTGGGACAAGTCTCCAACCCTAGTTGGGACATAGATCTATGATTGCAACACCTAATGTAGCACTATCACTTATATAGTTCATTTGTATTTAACCTACAACTACTTCGCAAATAGGCCCTAATTACATATCATCGCAGTATTTATCTAGATTTAATATATTCAAGTACTAAGAATATCAACATAGATTAGATCTAGAATCATATTCTTATCATTAAGCACTAATCTATCATATCTTATCTAAGAATACACCATTATATTAAGCATCAACTATATGAGCAATAAACCAACCATAAAGCACAAAGCAAGCATACTACAAACCACAACACAGATATATATGTGGTTCACCACTGGGGCTATGTAAACCAACTCTTATTCTTTTATTATTGTCTTCTATCAATATTCTACATGCACGGAATCAGAAGATCCCACTTCCCATATAGGACATGAGATATGTTCACACTTCACTAAATCCTCCTTCCCCTAGCTAGGTCATAGCACAAAGCCTTCACGCCTCTTTATAGTCACTTGTGCACTTCTCTCCTAAGTCCCTCAACACTACATGCACAAAGCATTTAGAACTTGCACTTAGCACAATATCACACTGATGCATATCTTTCTCTAGCACATAGCTAGGTACCGCTAGCCCCTTACTTAATTTTCCTAGACATCTATTTATACACATAAATGGCTTAAACATGGGTAAAACCCATGGTCCAACATCCCAAAAAACCCATTACAAAACCCTAAACAACCCCTTGCTAGGTCCACAAAACAAGTGAGATCCCACAATCTCCGCTTCAACTTGTGTTCTGCCTTCTTCATAGCCTGTCCAAGTCCCAAACTAGGTCAAACATGACCAAGGATCTCAAAACTTGGTCAAGGGAAAACAGGGCCCCAAACCTCACTTGTGACTCTCACCTAATATCCTTGATCTGCCTGAGCTTATTTGACCTGCTGTCACGCCAAGGCCTCTTACTTGACAAACTCTTGAATAACTACTTCATTCACATGTCCCTCGAAAGATTGCTCAATACAATGACAACTTGTTCTTAGTTTTTGCTCCCTCACCGCCAATTTCCCCTAAATAGTCAGTAAGCTTCATGAATTGGTTGGAGTCTCTGATTCACTTCCATTACTCAGCTCTGAATGGCATGGACCTGTTGTTGAACAATGCGCTATTATTGTGACCTTTTCATTTTCTCGACCGCTAACAGTAGATTCAACGTTGCTTTTACTTTCAATGCTTATTGCTTTGCCTCCTCGAGTTGTGACTCCAAATTTCTTTCAGCCTGGTCTCATGAGTCACCTATAAGTCCTGCAGACCAACATATTCTTAGTCTCTGTACCTTCCTCATGGTTTCCCTGTCTCATATTCATCTCTAAACTTTAGCAATCATTCTAGAAATCCAAAACTTCATGTTCCATAGATTTGCAACAAAGACAACTAGATCTTCTATTAGGTCAATCCTTAGTAAGATGGTCCAAATTTCTGCAACTATAACAAAGACTTAATCCTCTTTTCTCTTAAATGATGCCCATCCTTTCTTTTATCACGAACTAGGATCATACTAACTAACTTGAAAAATATTCTTCCTAGGATCCTACATCCATCTATCAGTCCAAAAATTCTTTTTATCCATAGGAATACCATATATCTCATTATTTCTATTAGATCTACTCATATCAAATCTTCTTTCTTCCAAATTGCGTCTCTAGTTTTCTTTAATTAGAAAAAATTCATACCATCCATACTTTTCAGCCAAATATTTTCTTACCTCTATCCTACCTTTCTCACTATTCTTACCTTTCTTAGAGCACAAAGTTTCAAGATATTACCTCTTTTCTCCAGATATGAATTTTCTTCTTAGCACAAAGATTCACAAAATAGGATATTGCGCACTAAAGAAACAGATATACGCACAAATCTTTCTCTTTTCCTCAGTTCCCATCAATCACAGCTTTAGGTCCCCGGGTAATAGAACCATTTGTTGGCACAGTAAGCACCTGTGGTTCAATGCTTCAAGCACCAACAAACTCTAACCACCGCACTTTCAACAACACCTAGAAGAAAATGAAGTCTCACCCGAGTCATAGGTAGAGGTTGCCTAACGTGTCTCTAACTCCATTGGACACAGACTGTGATTGTAAATAATCTAACAGAGAACTTAGTACTCATAGTTCATTATTATTTAACGAGCAACTACTTCGCAGATAAGCCCTAATTACAGATCATCGTAGTATTTATCCAAATCTAATATATTCAAGCACCAAGCACATCAACACACAGACGTGATCTAGCATCTTATTCTCTTCATTAAGAACTAAGCTATCATATTCATCTACGCATACACCATTATACTAAGTATAAACTATATGAGCAATAAAGTTTCCACAATGCACAAAGTAAGCATAATACACAAAAGGAACCAGAACATGGGATATACGTGGTTCAATTCCTACCACATTTCACCAAAATATTCTTTTTTATTATTGTCTTTTGTAATTCTTCTACATGCACGGAGTCACAAGATCCCAGTCTGCATATGACAGGATATCTGTGCTTACTTCGCTAAATCCTCCTTCCCGAAGCTAGGTCCTAGCACAAAGCCTTTACATAGCCACATTCTGCACTTTTCTCTACAAGTCCCTCAACACTACATGCACAAAGAATTTACAAACCAAACTTGCACTTACCATATCACACTGATGCATATCTTTCTCTAGCACTTACCTAGGTACCAAGCTATCCCCTTCTTACATCGGCTACACATCTATTTATACACTGGCTAAAGGTCCTAAACATGGTAAAACCCATGGGCCAACATCCCCATACCTGTTACATAAGCCTCCAAACTCAAAAATCCCTAAACAAGGGGTCAAGATCCCACTATCTCTGCTTCGACTTTGGCGCTTCTACTCTTCGGACATTAAACCCGTCTAAGTCCCAAACTAGGTCAAACATGACCAAGGGTCCTCAAACATGGTCAAGGGACAACAAAGGGGAGTCTGCATTTAACAAAATACTCACAACTTAAATCCATGATGATTTTTGAGCTTCATGCCTCACCCACAACTAGATTCGGTTGACTAAAGCCTATGAACGAGTTAAACATTATTTTTTTATGGGAGGGTATTAAATAGGATGTCCACACCTTTTTGTTGAATGTGATACCTGCCAAAGGAATAATGGAGAAATAGTCAAAGATCCATGACACTCCAAACAATTTCCATTCCCCGGCCAAGTTGAGGGATATTTCTATGGATTTCATTATTGTCCTACCTAAATCTGGAAAGAAGTCAATGGTCATAGTGATAATAGATCGTGTTTCCAAAATATGCTCATTTATATTTTCTCAACACTTCATTCACTGCATCCATAAAGGTTCAAAAGTTTATGGATATTATATTCAAACTTCATTACATGAATCATTCTATTGTCTCTAACCGAGATCCAACTTAACAATTTTTGGTAAGAATTATTTAGGCTACAGGGAACCCACTGTATCTTTAGCAATCACTTATCATCCCTGCATCGATGGCCAAATTGAAGTTGTCAACAAGTTTCAAAACATATTTGTGGTGTTTTGCATCCCACAGAAAAAAAATCAGTTGGCTCAGTTATTTCACCTAGCTAAATGGTGGTACAATAGATCTTACCATACCGCTACTCTCACAAGACTCCTTTAGCATTATATGGAAAATCCACAATCGTTCTCATACATGTCGGGTGTCTCTAAGGTTCATGAGGTTGACAAAAATATTATTGTTCGAGCGGTCATTCTCCATACCCCAAAGAAAATATGGTCATGGATCTAAATCATATGAAGTAACAAGTAGATTAGGGTCATTCCAAATGTAAATTTATTGAAGGGGACCAAGTGTTTCTTTGTTTGCAACCTATAAGAAGAATTCACTAAAGTTGAACATTGTTAGAAACTTGCTGCCAAATTTTATAGTGCTTATACAATTCTCAAGAGAATGGGGCATTATTCTACTAGTTAGATCTTCCTAGTAATTCTAAGATCCATCATTTTTTTCTTGTCTCATGCTTAAAGAAAGTGATTGGAACTAAGGTCAAACTCAAACCAACATTTCTAAGTTGGATGAAGAAGGTTCCATTTGGTTGCAGCCATATAGAAGTTCGACCAACAAGAGCATCGCCCCTAGTAGACCATGAAGGGCGTTAAATAGCAAAGATGGCTAACCCAAATGAAGATTTCAACTGGGAGTTGACCACCATTCAACAAGAATTTCCTCATCTCACCCCTTGAGGACAAGGCTATTCTCAAGAGGGGAGCTTAATGTTGGGGACCCAACCTCCCTAACCCCCAAGTTGGTGGTGAAAAGTATATTTCCATGTGTAAAGGCCGATATTAGTTATTAAGGCCCATTTAATAATGCAAACAAGTCTAATGCAAGAAGACGTAATAGAAGCTTATGCTTCTAGAGAACCTACCCCTAATGTTCTTTGTAGGTGATAGAACAATATAAATAAAGAGTAGGAGGCATGACAAAGCCTTGGTTTGAGAATTATTGTACAGAGTTTCTTTGATGGAGGCTCTCAAAGAGGTAAGTGAAAATTTCTTCGTATCGATAAAGCCATCATTTTTGGTGTTGTGATTCTCTCCATTTTGTTGTTCCACTAGTATTTGTTGCAACATTTATGTTTTCTTCTTATCATAATACATTTGATACCTAAAAAATGGAAAACTCTCCCAAGACGACAATGAAAGAGAGGTAGGGATATGAAGCTACAAAATAACACGTAAATTTGTATTATGCCTATAGAGCACCGCTAGACATTCACCCTCTCTAGCAATGACAATGGTGGTATATTGTTGTTCCCATAATTCAATTATTTATTACTTACTTGAACTAAACAAGAAATGTAATTGTAATGTTTCCTTATTCCACAACACAACGCCGATGAACTAAATAAGGCAACATTTCCATAGACTAGTGTGCTAAGAGTTAGTCCAACAAACAATGTGAAGACGTTAGTGTGAGGCTAATCTCTAGTGCATTAATATTCTTCAAAATCTCGACCAAAATGGACTAACTCTAGGTGATCAACCTCATTCATAGAAAAGTAAAGATGAATGCAAAAGGTGCTTGGACATAGTAAAAAAAAAAATTGCAACCATATAGTCATACGAGGCTAGTTGTATGGGTTCTTCTTGTAGTGGTTTGTTGAAGAAGTTATATGGAAAAGTGATAAAGGTGGAGCTAGTGTGTAGGGTGGGTTGATTGTTTGATGTTTGTGAGAATGCGGTGTTGGTTATTTCTATTGTAGGAACAAGGTTGTGGATGCTAATAAGTTCGCTGAAAAAAGGAACCAAGAAACAAGAGCTTAAAAGTAAGTAGGGGTAGGTAGGAGTAGAGGAACCTATTGAAGAGATTGTCATGCACACCAACAAAAATTAGCATCGAGGTTGATGAATCCAAAAAAATGTGGGCTACCTCTATTTTGTGATGGGTGTGCTATTAGTGTTCAAGGATTTATCATGAAAATATCGTTCTATTTCCAATGTAGCATTGGTGGTGCACGGATATAGTAGAACCAATGTATGTTTGTTTCATGTCAATGCAGTTCATTCTGTGGTTTCCCCTAATGGAACACCATATCAAGGCAAATATTTGCTGGACGGGTCGCTGGCTCTGTAGAATTGGTCTAAAAGTTGTTAGGGTCCATATATAATTAGGATAAATTGGTGAATAATATTGTTATGGATGGTGCTTAGAGTGCTTCTTATAAGTAGGGCTTCTAGTGTTGGAAGCACGACTACTTCTTACACTACATCTTCATAATCATTAATTATTAAGACTTTCATTTAAAACCTTTTTTGTTTAAACATGCTGAGAATATGCACCATTTTAAGAGATGAATATACCACTTACAAAAACTATGTAAAAAAAAATACTCTATGATAGTTTGGAACATTTATTTATAACTTGAAATGTGAAAATCTATATATCAAGAATATGCACAATTTTAAGAGATGAATATACCAATTACAAAAACTATATAAAAAAAATACTCTTTGATAGTTTTGAAATATTTATTCATAACTTGAAAGGTGAAAATCTATATATCAAGAAAATTGTGTAGGAGTCTAGACTATATATTATATCCATTGATTGAAGAGATTGGATAAGAGGCTAAACTATATAAACTATATTTATTAATTATGTTTCCTTTATTTACTTTTTATATTTGAAATATAATTCATATTTCATTAAGAATATCAAATAAAAGTTCAGCTTAAAAAATCTTAAAATAAAAAATGAGGTCCCTTTGACAATGGCTTTGCATGGGTTTTGGCTACCTCATTCCATACATATATATATATTTAATTGGGAAGTCACAACTTCACAAGATCGCATTCTCAAGGACACGGGTCGCCACTATAACCCCTAATTTCATTTACAAATTTCCTTCCATTTACACCGCACTTGCCAATCTGTCTACACCAGGCGAAGCTCTATATTCCATTTATATTAATCCAATCCCCATTTTAATTTTAATTGTACTCCATCGATTCAAAAATATAAAATACTATATTTTATTCTTTCCCATAAATAATAATGAAATACTACGGAGTCTCATTTCCTAAACATCTTCATCACCCAAAACACGTACGAGCGATCCTCAAAAACAGGTACGAGCGATGTACGAGCGATGTATGAGCAATGTAAGAGCGATGTATGAGCCATGTATGAGCAATGTACGAACGATCGTTGGTGCTTTTCTGCTTTTGAGTGTTCTTAAGTGATACCGGGATTTTGTGACCGCTTGTTTATGTGCTTTTCTGACGGCCTATTAATTAGCTTTTAGGACTGCCTGTTATTATTTTGTGCTTTTGTGGACTGCCTGTTATTAGTTTTGTGCTTTTGAGGTTCTTACCAGAAACCGGGCTTTCGGGCTTTGAGGTTCTTACCACCAGAAATCGGGCTTTCAGGCTTTTGTGACTGCCTGTTGATTGAGCAATTGTTTCCGACTGCCTGTTGATTGAGCTTTGTGACTGCCTGGGATTTTGTTCTTTTGTGACTGCCTGAGCTTTGTGATGGTCCGTTGATTGCCAGTTTGTGCTTGTGACTGCTTGACTGCTTGTTGATTGAGCAATTTTTTCTGGTGTTCGTTTTTGACTGCCTGAGCTTTGTGATTGCTTGCTGCTTGGAGAGATCGAATCGGTGTGGAGGTTAGCTGTCTCCCATCTTCCAGAGCTCAGAAATATGTTGCTTCACCGAAGCAACATTTTCTTCCACTAGAAAGGTTCGTCCACCGCCGCCTCCTGCTCCTACGAGTTTGAGGAAATCGGGGTCATTCCTGTCTAGCCGCGTCAGGTTTGGAAGGGGCACAGATCGCAATATCCCCAATCATCGACCTGGACAAGAAGAAGCAAGGAGAAATTAACACGGAGGCGTATACCACAGAAGTCGACACTGAAGCTGAGTGGACTTCATCCAGCAATTCAGAATGCAGCTTAAGTTAGAGCGCCTCGAATCCATCCTGCAGAGGCAGGTGAAAACAGACAAATAAATTAATTGTTATAATTGTATCTTTGATTTTGTGCTTTTTTGACTGCCTGAGCGTTTGTGCTTTGGTGACTGCCTGACCGTTTTTACTGCCTGAGCTTTTGTGCGGGATTGACTGTTGCTTGAGAGATTGAATTCGGTGTGGTGGAGGTTATCTTCTGCCATCTTCCAGAGCTCAGGAATCTATTGCTTCCTTTTATGTACTTTGCAGATGGTTGAAAGAGTTTGCGGGCTGAATTCTAGCTGCATCGCAGTATGACAGTGGTGGTGTAAAAAATTTAAGTTAAAATAAGGGAGTACCTTACTCCGTATGCATTTTTCAATTTCAATTTTTTTTTGAAGAATGTTTCCATTTTATAATTTTGTGTTTTCAGTGTAGGTTTTTCGGCTTCAAAATGTGAAGCAATGTTGGGGAATTAAATGGGACGCAAACCTGGGGAATTTTTCTGTGAAGATCGTAGTAAGGCATTCGGTATGTAATTACTAACTGATTTTCTGTATCAAAAAATCGAACCGTATATCTATGTGAAAGTTTTTCTGTACACGGTATGTGTTATGGTCATTTTTCTATTAAATTCTAGCCACGGTACTAGCACTGACTTCAAACTCAGTTGGTCGATTAGCCAAGAGCTCCTCGAATTTCTGGATTCTCTTCCTAAATAAGTTGTATGTTCCATTTACTGTTGAATGGTAGCTTAAGGCAGCTACGAGAGCCCTCGGAAAGTCCAGCTGAAGCGATGTATCTCCTTCAAGTCACGTGCTAGCTTCCCCATGATGTATGTAGAGTGATTTCACTGCAAGAACAAATGCAATATTCAGAGCCGCAATTAATATAGCTCTGGAGATTGCAGGTATAAATAGAGAATTTAACTGGGTTGATATTGATACATATGTTCCCAATTAATACCAACCAAGTATGGTTATTGATTACTAAATATCTCAAATATAAATATAACCTCTATAACAACTTAAATGATCAACCTTCAAATACATGCACAGGAATGGCCAAATGTGCAGCTAATAGAGCAAGCTCACAGGCTGAATGTAAATCTAAATATTATATTTTTGTATATTTTGAAT
>SNQJ01S0071146.1:14149-50762 GCA_010110895.2 Picea sitchensis
GGTTAAGGAAGGCCATCGCCAGTTCACCAAAAGAAGAGTATCTTGAGCGATCGAGCTCGATGTACCATTTCGTGGCACTCTCAATAAGAGTACGTTGAAACAATCATAACTGTACGGAGTCATATTTCAATGAGTTAGATGAGCACCAAAGATGAAAGGTAGTCACATGATCACCTAGATCTTCATTAGGCTTGGCCTTGAACTTTGGGATGTCCAAAGGCAACTTCATCGGCATAGGAGGCCAACGTGGATCATGACAAATAGGATCATTTAACAACCTTGTCAAATCTGGCAAGTGTAAAGTCACCAGGAATGGTAGTTTGGGTTGTTGATGATAACCTGGGAAAAAGGGTCCTGGAGTTTGACTGGCACCAGGTTGCCAGGAAAAGTTTGGCTACTAGCTCGGATTCTGGTAGAAACCATGACCCTGACCAGCGTAAGGATTTTTCATCTGTGGAGACATCATCATCTGATTTCCCATAAAGGACATAGAGTGTTGGCCATGCATTGTATTCGGAAGACTTTGGGAAGGATTACCCCATGTCGGTCATGCAGGGAGAGGCATAGAAGTCTGTCCAGGGTTCCATTGACTGTTGAAAGAATTACCCCAGAATGGCATTCCGGAGGAGTGAACGGATCCTTGTCCTGAATTCCAAGGTCCTGCTATGTGTGCCCCCTGTGCAGGAATAATACCCTGTGCAGGAGTAGATTGTCCAAAAATGGGGTTGCCCCCAGTCAGAAAAGTGGCTGATGAGACTGTGTTATTACCAAACGTGTCGTTCTAAGAAAACGGTGTTGAACGTACCGACATACCATGTGAAGGGGGTCCCTGACTCCCTGCTCCAAATAAACTAGTGTGTGTAGGCTTCCCGGTGGAGTGCTGATGCGGACCACCAAGCCAAGGGTACGAAGGAGGGATATGACCTCCTGTGTAAGGAAAAGAGTTAAACGGGACAGGAGTGCCCCCAAGGTGACCTTGCAGAGGAGCGCTAGAGCTCCCTGCCCCCAGACCCAAAGTCTGTAAAGTGGAGTAGGTTAATATAGGACTTTTTCCCGAACTAGGCATACCGTATGAAAACAGAGGGCCTGTCGCACTAGGTGTGAAGGGGGTTGTGTCCGCCGCCATAGATGGGTTCGTTCCACTGTGCGATGTAGTTGCGACCGAGACCATGGTGGCTCGGACTGACGACGGTAAGTTAGGAGATGACTCTCCTATCGTGCCAACTGTGATGGGAATTGAAGAATTCCCAGAAGGAGTAACAACATTTGTTTCCATTGCTGTGTGAGGCACTGTCTAGCATTCGTGAAATTAGATTGGTACAATAAACGGTGCCAAGATATCAGTGGTTGGGGTTTCAACCGAGCCAAGAGCGGCTGCTTCAAGGTTCAAAATGGTTGATTCCTCCGAGAGTTGTTTGGGCACAAAGGTTTGTAACCCGGTTGCTTCAAAAGAACCTTGTTGGTCTAGCTTCCACCTTAATGGTGGCGGGGGTGGCTCCAGTGTAACCAGTGGTAGGCCAAGAAGCCTTCATGACCGACGGAGCTCGGGATCCTCCACTGTGTGAGAAGATCTAAGACACACTAAGGTATTCTAAACGTTCAAAGGTAACACACACTTAAAAAGAAGCCCCTAAGAGACAAGACAAGCAATCACTAAACTATTTGGAAGAACAGTTACAACAACCAACACTAGAGCAGCTTACTGGTGCAAGTGCAACTCGAACACGGAAGCACCCTCCGGGTATACTCTACAAAGCATGGCCCGATGTCTATCCTAGGTACCACGGTATACCCCCGCAGTCACCTATGTATGTCCCTAAAAAGATTGGCAACTAGGTTGCCAACATGTGAATAGTCACCAGGCAGGTACAGTCGAAAGTTGGGTAGACCACAATGAGCAGGGTATCGAGCCTGAAACCTATCAAGGGTATCGAGAGAAAATGGTCTGGAAGACAACTAAGGACCTCGAACGGATTCGATACCCACGAACCCCCGTGGCAAATGAAAACGACGAAATCCCAAAACAAGCCCTCTATATGTGTTCTCCACTACGATTGGTCCGGCTTTGGAGGGGTTATCTCCGCTACCTTTCCGCACGCGACCTCGCGTTTATCCCCCGTGTTAGAGGGGGGTCCCGGATAACTTCCACGAAACTGGACTTAGTCACTCCCTATCTCAAACTCTAATGTTTGGTTTTGAATGTCCTTGAAGAGTTTCCTCTCCAACCTAATCCAAGGCCCTAGTCCTAAACTAGTTTGTGAACCCTACAAACATAAAAGTCTAGTAGATTTTAAAATTAGCGTTGCTTTTATGGATTTATCTTACGTCAAGGGGTATGAGGGTGAAACTGATAATGTGTAAAAGACAAAAGAAAAAATGAATGAAAAATCTGGAAACAAAAAACTTTTACGAAATGCAAAATTTCAACAACTTTTCACAAAGAAAGATTTTTTTTATTTTTTCTAAGATTTTGGACAGAAAACTCACAGGAATTTCGCTCTACTATGTGCTACTTATCATCTAAGTGCACTGCAAAAAATTATGAAATAAAAGACTTTTCCCTAGATAATGATGCAGAAACACATTCTTTAACCAAAGAAGAAAATGAAAAGAGATTTTTTATTTATTTTTATTTAAATGCTAGTAAAGCAAAAAACGGAAAATACCGACAAGCAAAAAACCAAGAAAACAATTATGGATTAAAGTGAAGATTGCAAAGAATCATATTGAAGAATCACACAAAGGAAATTGAACAAACAATGACTCTCACACTTGTCTAAAAACCATAAAAGAAAAATTCCTTCTTCTTTTTTTTTTTTTTTCTGTCATCTTTTAACTGAGAAAAAGAAGGATAAGGGTAAGATGAATCCTAAACTATTGAATGTCAAACATAGATTCAAGCACACAGGAGGAATACTTCTTATCAAGGAGGGGATATTTGCCCACCACGAGAAAAAGTAGCTGTGCAAAACCCAGCTGTCACTCAAATAACATCGCGTGCAGAAAGCGTGTTGAGCAATTAGGAAGCGTGTACACATGGAGGCTGACCTTAATAGGGCCGCATGTATATCTATAAATTCTAAAGGAAAGGAATATGAAAATGGTGAGTCTAGACGAGGAAGAGGCCTCATTGTGGAAGCTTGAGGGTCTCTTAGAACATGGATACTCTTTCCTATGGAAAAACAAATAATGGCGAGGAAAAATAATAAGGCAAAAAAAAAAAAAAAAACAATGAGATAGGGGCTGAAATCAAGCAAGACTCATCTGGGATCCCAAAACCCCCACGACAATGTGTGATTAGGGGAAGAGGAGGACTACCTCAAAGTTTTTGAACTCTACATCTTGATATCTCGTCTAGTGTTCACATAAATTTGTCGGAGGATAGAACCGCAATTTACTGCGATGTTAATGAGGCCATACATGCCATGTGTTCCTCTGTGTGTCCTGACAACTATTGTCAAGCAAAAGTTAGGGAAAGGTGGTATGGAAAACCGGACTCCCTTTCTACCTCAAACCTTACAAAAATAAAAGAGCGGGCAGAAAGCGAAAAACTAGTCTTTAAGCTACCCAAAAACTTAAATAAATCCGAGAACCCTAAAGAGTATCTTCCCAGTACGGTCGCCAGATTACATTGTTGGGGCTTCCCTATAGACTAGCAAGTTAGGGTAAGACATTGCATGCAAATTTGACTAAATAGAAACTATGTTTTACCTACATCCCAAGATGTAAACCCCTTTTTCTCAGTAAATACATGGAAAAAGACCACTACCTTATTACCGATGTTCGATTTAGATCCTTCGTTGTGCTTGATCCCTTTGTTTTACTTGTTGCTCCTTCCAAAAGAGATGACACACTTAAGACAAACAGCAACCTACTAATAAATACATATTACTTATATACTAAAGGGTTAGCAATCCAAACATAAAGCGTTCGAGATCATAGACAACTCATGTGTATTGGGACCCGGGGAAAAGCATTCTTTTATTACATAAAGTGAATCAACTTACAAAGATGGGGTATTGCAGCTCCTTGGACGATCACAGGCTCCTCTTCTGTCCCTTCAAAGCTGCTGCGTTAAATCTCCTTTGGCATGAGGAAAGGCTAAAAGGTTGGGACAATGGATTATGTAAATGTTGAGTTTCTTTGCTATATATTTTTCCTCCTCCAAATGGTACCCCTACCCCTTCTTTTATAGGCTAGAAGGAGCTAGGGTTTTTGAAGAACTCCTAGCCATGCATGGTCAGGGGAGCTTCAATTAAGCCCGACCATAGCTTTTGTTCCGTCGACAACTTTCCTTTTTACGTGCTTCTGAAGGTACACGTGGTTGTTGTGATTCAGCCCGGTGTACAGCATGCGATGTGGGTTAGGGCACATGGGCCTTTACACAAGAGGATTTTCAAAAGAGTTGTTGACATAGTTTGGCAAAGAATGGATATGAGTTGGCATGATGCGAGTAAGCATGTGGTGCAATTTAGAGGGTTATAACAACGATATTTTTACTTTTGTTTTGATAAAGAAAAACATAGATGCAAAAACAAACTAGAAAAGCATGCAAATAAGCAAGGCATGCAAATCAACAAAACATGCAAATAACCACACATGTGAATCAACCATGCATGCAAATCAACCACACATGAAAATCAGTCACACATGCAAATCAACTACTTGCAAATCAATCATGCATGCAAATTAGCCATGCATGTAAATCAGCCATGTGTGCAAATCAACCATGCATGGAAATCAACTAAGCATGCAAATGAATCACGCATGAAAATCAACCATGCATGCAAATAAACTACACATGCAAATAAGTCATGCATACAAATCAATCCCATATGAAAATCAATCAAGCATGCAAATCATTCGCACATGAAAATCAAGCATGAATGCAAAGCAGCCATGCATGCAAATATTCATGCATGTAAATTAGCTATGCATGAAAATCAATTAGGTATGCAAGTAATCCATGCATGCAAAGGAACTACCAAATCAGTCATGCATGAAAATCAACTACATGCAAATCAATCATGAATGCAAATTAGCCATGCATGCAAATCATCCAAGAATGCAAATTGACGATGTATAAAATGCTATGCATGAAATCAACAACACATTCAAATCAGCTATGCATGTAAATAAACCACACATGCAAATTAGGAAGGCATGCAAATCAATCACGCATGAAATTCAACCATCCATGCAAAACAACCATGCATGTAAATCAACCATGCAGGTAAATATGTTACACATGAAAGTGAACTATGCATGCAAATCAACCACACATGCAAATTAATCATGCATATGAATCAACAAATTAGAAAAGTGTGCATATGGAAGAAAAAAAAAAAAACAATCTAGCAAAGGATAAAAAATAAATCAGCGGGAAAAAAGAAAGAGCAGCCGGGGGAGGAAGGAGACTAGCAACAATTTTGTTTTACAGAAAGTAGTGAAAGAAAGGGAAATTAAATATAGGGGATATTTTGGGTTCAATCCCCAATGGAGTCATAATTATATTATGGAGAAAAACCCTCCTACATACAAGAAATATCTCTCTTGGATATACCCTTAATATGAGATAGACAATTGATAGATACTACTTTTTTTCCTAAATCTAATAATATTTCTTTCTTTTTACACTAAAGGGGAGAGAGGCATACCTTATTAACCAACAAATTCCCTTACGTATCCAGCCAACACAACTCTAGAGATCCAACACTCCTTCTATCAACTTCCTGCACACAAGTGACAAATGAATACCAATCTACAAGTGTTAAATAAACTTGGACCAAATGAAATCTACTCTATTCAATAATGAACCACTAATCATGCAAACAAAAATACAATCATTAAATGGGGAAAGTAGCATTGATCTATATTTATAAAATGGAGATCCTTACATAAGGATTGAATCCTTTGGGCCTGGAGTTTCATTCATCTTTGGTCCTTGCCTTAGATCTTCCTTGGCTCTCACTCAAATTTCAACAGCATAATCTTTCTCATAATTCTTCCCCCTCTCCAAGAACACCTCCATGCATAAATAATCCCCCAAATATGTCCTCCATGTCATGAAATAATGTTCCATATTTTAGCTTCTACAACTTACTTAGGACATGCATCAACTCAAACACTAATAATCTCCCACCTACTCTTGGTTAACTAATATGGAATCACTACTTAACTAGATATACACCAATGGAGTGAATCACACTCATGTATGCATAATTAATTCTCCCTCCTAACCTTATTCACATGTGAGGTGCACTCCTTGTGATGATTCCAAGGAATGAATGTGCTCCTGTTGATGATTCCAAGGTGGGCATGCAGGAGTGGGTGATCATTCCAAGGAAGGGTTGGGTGATGCTTCCAAGGAAGACATGCACTTATGGTGATGATTCCATTGTAGGCATGCAAGTCTTGGTGATGATTCCCATGTATGCATGAAATATTAGACTTCACTTGTGTAATTGAAGCATAACTCAAGAATAAGTGTGCCTTTGTTTGGGGGAATAATATTCTCATCCAAGGGAAAACATCTTGGACCAAGTGAGGATCAAAGTGTGCCCTCATACATGAATTTGTAGAACATAGGAAAAAATGATGTATTAGATGAAATGTGCATTTATTGTTAAGGTCCTAACCCGCACATAGTAGATCAATGTGTTTGGATGTAATAAAGGTCAATAATAAAAAGACCTTTCAATAAAATAAATAAGGCGGATGTAAGAAGAACTAATATACAAACTTTTAAGCTACAGAGGATCTTACTCTAGATGCTTCTTTTAATTATAAATAAAATGTAGGGTATGAGAACCCTAGTTTGGATATTATTGTAACAGAGAGGTGCTCAACTTGAGGTTGCCCACTCGAAAGGAGCCACAGCGAACATTATGCTCGATTCAAAGTGCTATTTACGATTTGCTATTTCGTATATCATTTACGTGTATTGTGAAGATTATGCTTGGATGTTTTCGTTATTTTGTCATTTCTAGCATTTAGTTTTACGATTACGCATATTTTATATATGCGGTATCTTGCAAGTGGTATGAGCACTTTCCTTGAGAAATTGTGGGTATTTTTTTCGGGGTAGAGACATACTCCGACGTATTTAAGCCATAGATATCTGTCGTTCTGTATAAACCAGTCTGATTGTGGGATTCATACACGCGTGAAATACAAGTGGTTCTTAAAGCATACGTTTGTTATACCAACCCCTGTTGGTACCCCTTGATGGTAAGCGCATCAAAATAGTACACACATGCAGATTGGCCTAGATTTCTGAAGCCCTCTTTAGATAAAACCTATCGGCCCGCTTGACTTTTATAGTGTCACTGAGAACAACTTTCGGGAAGATACTCTCTATTACATAGGTAGTGGTGGAAATGCGGCTAAAGTCGCAGGTCCTATCCTCCTTAGTTAGTGCCACGAGATATTGGGCCGAGTACTCTTATTGGACCCTTGCATTATGTCGAGGCTATAGCGCAGGGCAAAACCCTTAATGCAATAGAACCATAAATGCCTAACTAGTGCTGGGAAAACAAACAACAACATAAACAAATTTCCTGCGTGATATCTATTAGCTTTTGCATCGTACCGAGGGTTGCTAAGTGAATGTCTCTCACAGTTCGAAATTTGGGTTCAACTTTCTTGCAACATTATTCGGACCAAAGCATAACCCCTTGAGTAAAAAAAGGAGTATAGAAATTTTTTGACCATTATTTGGAACCTATTCCCCGTGGAACAAATGTCTCTTCGCCCTCATCAGTTTACTCCATATCATTTTTTGCAAAATTTGACCCATCGCACCCTTTTCAGTGCACCCATTTTTTTCACCATTATTTGGGACCCATTCCATTAGATTCATCTTTTTTCCTTTATCACTTTTACCCATATCATTTTTTACGCAAAAATTGACCCAGCACAACTCCTTTTAGGTTCACGATCATCATGGCCCATGCAGTAACCAGAACTAGGAGAGTCGCTTTAACACCACGCAACATGGTTTACTTGAGACCAACAAGAAGTGCAACAACTTCAGTGCTACTATTTCCTCCCGTGCTGCCTCCATGATTAAATACGTCCCGGTAAGCGAAATGCGATCCATAATAAGCGAGGAGTCAAAAATGAACTTAGATACATGGATTGTAGCACTCTGCACCAAACTCAAATCCCTCTCGATGATGATGTACACCTAAAAAGGTGAAGAGTGAGAAACTTCTTCCCATTCCTTTCAACCACATCACTTTCAAGGGAAATAAGCTACGGGTGGATGTAACTAAATTTGATGGCTCGGACCCCCTTGGTTGGGTCACACAAATGGAACAGTATTCTCTCTCTACAACATTAGATGACTTGGCCAAACTCCGGTATGGTGTTCTCCATCTCGATCAAGAGCAGCCCGACAATGGTGGCAATGGAGAAAAACTTCCGTCAAGGATATGCTTGGACCCAATTTGTTCTTGAGCTTTATGAGCGGCTTTGACAGCGACCATAACCATTTTGGGCCCGTTTGTGCATTGAAACAATGCGAACTGGTCGAAGACTTCATAGGCTGCATTTGATCGCTCGGCTTTTGAACAGAGGGCATGACTGGTGTTTTCTTTCGAGAGTGTTTTCTCGGTGGCCTCAAGGAGGAGGTTAGGGCCCCATGTCCTCATGTCTCGACCTATGACTTGGGTGGAGGCTACCAAAAATCACTCTCGAAAGAAAGCACAACAAATCGTTTCTTCTCAAAACCGTAAGCCTTCCCTTTTCCAGCACTAAGCGGTAAGCCCACTACTCCCTCCGGCTCCTTAAAATCCAAAAATTGACCCGGGCTGGGGAAATGGCTGAAAGATAACTCAAGAGCCTGCGATATGGCTGTGATGACAAATATTTCCAGACCCTGAGAATGTAAGGAGCAAAGCTCTTTATGGCCATCTCACGAGGATATTCAAGAAGGCGATGATGACACTTCCCCTGTTCGAGAGTCACCAGAAACTTACGAATAAACCCTCCTTGCGACCCTCACGTAGAAGAACCCATCATTTCCTCAATGCTCTCGCAGGTCTTCTACGCCCCACAAACTCTCAAGCTAATGGGTTATATCAAACACCGAAGGTCATCATCTTGGTTGATAGTGGAAGCACCCACAACTTTATTCATGTACGCATAGCCCAAGAAACCTTTGCTATATCCATCTATGTTGTTAATTTCCAAATCATGATTGCAATGGGGGCTCTATGAAATGTGGAGAACTTCTTGTGAAAATATGCGTCTCCAAATGATTGACTACAACCTCAAATCACATATGTTTTGCTATTGACATGGGAGGTTGTGACATTGTGTTGGAGTGCGGTCTTTAGAACCATTGGAGTCCCCATTCTCATGGACTTCGAACTTAATAATACAATTTGACTAAGGCAGCCACACACATAAATTTCAAGGCATAACTGATGATTTCAGGAGAATCTGTAGTGATGCCTTGAAATTTAGTTCTCATCGCATGGAGAATTGCTCAAAAAGGTCATTCGAGTGTCATAACCCAACTCCATGCCTGCATTCAAGCCCACGAGAGATCCACCCGTTGCCCCAAGACCTCCAAGCCCTCTTGACTAAACATCAGTCTTCTCCCACTCCCCAGGACTCCCTCCTTCCCATGGTGTCCATGATCATTCCATTCCCCTTGTCCTAGGAAGCCTTCCCAACATGCGTCCATCTGTACCTTTCCCAAAAGAATGAAATTGAAAAAATGGTCTAGAACTCCTTACTGCCGGAGTCATCAGTCCTAGCACGAGCCCTTATTCCTCTCCAGTAGTCATGGTACTAAAAATAATAAGGTTCTTGGTAGATGTGGCTCGACTTCAGGTGCCTGAATAAACTCACCATCAAGGAATAAATTTATCCAGGTCATTGATGACCTCACGGATGGTAGTGAACGCCCAATTCTTCATAAACTTGATCTTCATTTCGAATTTATCACCATATCCATTATAGAAGAGTGCAGCATTTCCTAAACTGACCTTTCCTACACTCCTTGAAAGGACCCTCTGAGTTTCTTGTTATGCCTTTTGGTTTGTGTAACGCGCCCTCCACCTTTGAGAGCCTCATAGACCATGTCTTCGCCCCTTCCTTGATCATTTTTTGTCCCTGAATATTTTCTTTGATGATATCTCATATATAGCAAGACATGGAAAGACATCTGACTCATGTGGATGAAGTTCTGAGCCTTCGGCCGACTTTTCCTCAAATAGTCCAAATGTCATGTGCTTTTGAATGTGTCCAGAAGTTGAATACTTGGAGTCGGCTCATTAGGCAAGGATGGCGTCCGGTGGACCCAAAAAGATTGAAGCTATGAAAGATTGACCACACCCTAAGACTCTCAAAAGCTTGCGTGGATTTTGGGCCTCACCAGAGAATTATTACCGCCAGTTTGTCAAGAACTATGGAAATGTTGCAACCTCTCGGCTCTTCTTAAAGAACTCTTTCAATTGGATTGTGACTTCTCAAGCCTTTTCAAACTTTGAAGATGGCCATGTGCCACTCCGGTTACGGCTCTCCACGACTACAAAGACATCGTGTTGGAATCACGTTACATCGAGGGAAAAGAACATTATGTCCTTATGTGAATTAGATCGCTGGCCTTTCTGAGCAAACAAGCAAGAAAGAATGCAGGGCAGAGCCTATTTATGAAAAGAAATGTTGGCAGCAGTGCATGCAGGTTGAATTATAAGCCCTTATCTCTTGAGACAGCGATTCAAATTAAAGACCAGAGACCATCAAAGCCTCAAATGCTTTCACGGAACAATGCATTTCCTCCCGGAGCAACAAAATGGATTGTAAGCTCTTTGGCTATGATTAAGGAGATCATTTACAAGAAGGAAAAACAGCGTAGTGGCGGGATGCATTGTCCGAGAGAATATGAAGGATCCCTCTTTTCTCTTTCCTTCATTGTACTGATTGAGTACAAGGCATGCACGAGGAATGGCATGAGACCCCAAAAGTTAACATCTAATTCAGCAAATCACGAGGAACGTGACTCCCCAGAGGTACTCTTGGCAGGATGAGCTTCGATACAAGGTCACTTGTATTTAAGTAAACAATCAAGCTCAAATCCACGGTATAAAGCCATGCTACACCCACAGTGAGGCACTCGGGGTTCACCAAAACCTTAAATAGCGGCTCCTTTTAGGATGGTATGAAGCAGACATCAGAGTAAGAGTTGTATTTGAATGTAAGTGTACTTAATAGGAAAACTTGATCAAATCTCAGGGCACCTCAACGCTTCCAATTCCCACGATGTTGGAATATATCTATGGATTTTATTCTGAGGCTTACCATCGGGGAATAAATCAGTGATAATGGTGGTAGTGGATAGACTTTCAAAGTATGCTCATTTTGTGCTCTTCACCACCCATTCACGGCATCCACGGTGGCCCAAATTTTCATGGATCAATTATTCAAGCTTCATGGCATGCCAAACTCTGTTACGTCGAGGAAGGCCAACTTTCACAAGCAATTTTTGTAAAGGCATTTAAGCTACAAGGCACACAATTGCATCTCAACTCTGCTTATCATCCCCAGACGGATGGTCAAGGAAGTAGATCAACAAGTGTTTGGAAACCCTGCTCAGTGCTGTCAGGAAAAACAACACCGATTAGGCGCCAATGGTTGCCTAAGCCGAATGGTGGTACAACACTACATACCATACAACCCTTTCGCATGACTCCTTTTTGAAGCGGTGTATGAATGAGGAAGCCAGGTCGATTCTCTCATACACTTTAAGATTGCTTTCGAAGGTCAGCGGTCGATGGCTTACTTATAGTCGAGGGAATGTCATACGTACCCTTAAGAGAAATTGGTCATGGCCGGAGCGAATGAAGCGACAAGCGGATCAAGATTAAGCTCGGGCGTCAATGATTTGCGAAGGGGATCGAGTGTTTCTCGGTGCAACCATATAAACCAAACTTCTCTAAGGCCGAAGTCTTCGAGCTAGCTTAAATTGTATGGCCCTTACAGGTTCTAAACTGCGATGGGACAAGTCACATATCGGTTAGCTCTGCCCGGTCGGTCTAAGCTACATCTGTTTTTCATGTTTCGCTTGAAGAAGGTGATTGGAACAAGTGCCAAACTCAAACCAACCTTCAGTTAATTTGAAGAAGGATCCATTTGCTGCAACCAGAAGCAGTTTTTGACCCGAGAGGGGGCGTCGTCTGCGTCGGAGAACCATCAAGGAAGTGCTGGAAATCGGTGGAAAGATATGACTCGGCCGGATGCCGCGGGAACCGGCTACCATTCTGCAGCCGGTTCCACATCTCAAGCCTTGAGGAGACAAGAGAATTTGTTTTTAAAGAGGCGGACATGTTAAGATTCCTAACCAGCACATAGATAGATCAATGTATTTGGATGTGGCAAGGTCAATATTAATAAGACTTCTCAATAAAATAGAATAAAGACAGATGTAAAGAAGACCTAATAGAAGCTTCCGGCTTCTAGAAGGATCTTCCTCTAGATGCTTCTTTTAGTATAAATAGAGTCGGGGTATGAGAACCCTAGTTTGGATATTATTGTAACTTGAGGCCTTGAGTTGGAGGTTGCCCCCTCGAAGAACGTGAACATTATATCTGATTCAAAGTGCTATTTGTTGCTGGCTTCTTATATCATTTACGTGTATTGTGAAGATTATACTTTGGATGTTTTCACGTTGAACACGTCATTTCTAGCATTTCATTTTTGTTCGCATATTTTATATATCTGGTATCTTGCATTTATACTCCAGTACCCCTCCTGAAAATGTCATATATTTTCCCCTACGGTGGAAAATATAATTGTAACTTTACCATATGCCATTGGGGCATTAGTGTTTGTTACAAGGACCACTAGTCTATTCCCATGCACATGATTTCTTCTCTCCTTCCTTACAACTCACTATTCTCATCTTATGGATAAAAACTCCTAGAGGGATGGAGGGAGTGTGTATGAGGTCAGAGGAGAATATAGTGTATGTGATTTTCACTTTAATATTTAAATAAAACTTACCCATTGGGAGGTTCCCACCCCTATTTCATATTCATACATGGCCCACCCAATGATGATATGATACCTTTCAACCACTACTATAATGTGATGGATCACCTTCCTTGACTCCCTCTCACCTTGGTTTATATGTAGGACCTATTTGGGATGTATATAACTTATGTGAGTTCCTTAGGTTCCTCCCCCCAGTCTATATCCCTTGATTACCAATTTAACATACTTTTAACCTCAACGCATCCATTTATGGAATTATCTAACTTCATGGGTCTAGTTGGAGCCACAATCACTTAGTATGCCTAATTTTGGGTCCATATCCACCCAAACCCATTATGAAATTTCTATTATAGATTTAACTGTACCTAAACCCATAAAAACCAAATTAATATCTTCGTCATTGTGTATTGTGGGTTTCCTTGGGGTGCTATGACTCTGAATCAACGACTTTCTTAACAAAGAATATTTTTGGGCTTAAATCCCATGGTATTGTTGTATCAAATATGTATCATGAAGTTAATAAGGATGATACAATGGTTTCATATGACTAGAACCATCCAAGGGATATCCATACATTATCCTACATGTTAAGGTCACCTTCTTACCTATTTATACCATTTAATTCTTCTTTGTAGACTCTCTTCAACATTTGGATTCTTATGTATTTCAAAACCCTAATCTCTAGGTACATGCTTGGATTAGTGACTAAACTTCTTCCACCTCTCTAAGTCCCTAGGTCTACTCAAACCTATCATCTCCAACACCTATATAAGGGTATCTTATGGATATCTTGTATCCAATATTGTAGGTTTGATTAATTCATCCTTGGGAATATTCATTGGTGTAATTCCCCCACTATAATTCTTAGTTTAATTAATTCTTAATGTATATATAATTTGTGACTATGACCAAGCTGATGTATATGCAAAATGTATTTCTAAGTTTTAATAAATAAAATGTGATGTCAGTCATTGGGGGACATGGACAAAGATGGGGAATGAATTAATCCACAAGAGATGGGAGGGTCTAGGAGAATGTCTAAGAGAGGGGGTCAGAGGGAATTACCCATGTCTATAATTTCCACCCACATTCCCTAAATTTTATTATCATTATGTAGTAAACTCTATTTTTTGATTGAGTGACCCAAATCAAATCTGTTGAATGCATATGTAAGAGGGTGGGTGTGAGAAGTCCCACATCCCATAGTTAATGGGATCATGGGGATGAGTACAATCAACTGGGAAGTGTGTGAGTTAGGAAAGCATTATGAAGGGAGGAAATTCATATGGGATGTTACAATAGTGGTAGAGTGAATGTTTTTGTAGGAACGGAAAATAGAGAGCAGAAAGGAAGAGTTTGGAGTTGGAGCAACCATGGGAGGTGAATTTTGGAGCATGATGGAGCATTTTGGAGTGATTTGGAGATGAAATCTCTTGAAGAGCTAGGTTTTCAAGCCTAAAGAGTGAACTCTGTGTGAGTACACTATATAAACAAAGTTTTTGTTGTTGTTTTTTAGTGGGTTTCCGGAAGCGAGTTCCCTTGAGTTCTCAATAGAGATATTCCTAGAATACTTGTGCTAGAGAGACCCTAACAAATGAATGGGATGCATGAGGGCCCAAGATCAGTGAAGTGGTACATTCCTTGGGTTGGGAAAGTCCAAAGGAAGAGCTAGTAGAAAATCAGGATAACTATATAGAAGAATACTAGTGGGTTATAGGATTTATGAGTTGTGGGTGGATAGTGAGAGACCAGCCTCTTTAATGGATTTCTAGCCCTAGACCGGGGGTGAATTTTTGTTGATATTTGGAACAACAAGTCTATGGTTTAGTGGAATGTCCATCCCTAAGAAGATAGTTTGCACAATATAAAATTAAAATATAAGTTTTTATTTCTTTATGTGTTGTATTTATGAGGTTAAGTGTTGCCAATCCACTCTGTGTTTAATAATAATTTATATGATGTTGTGTTGATTTATTTAAGTTGCATTGATGTATTTTTTAGCATGTTGTAGATACATTTTAAATAATGGTAACAAACAATATATAAATTTGGTTGTAATTCATAGTTAGTAAGCTATAGGAGTTGAGTTAGCAGAAAATTTTAATTTTACTTAAATTATTTCATACGTGATATATGGACCTTAGTTAGGCCAGGGAACGTTACAATTGGCATGGTTCTACTCATAGATTGTATATTACAACCCTATGACCTCAAGGTATTATAGTCCTATCACAACTTTTCACTTCAACCTAGGAGCTTCATCATGTACAATATCAAATTTCAAGTGAGTCTCTTCTTCTCTTCTCATTTCTAACATTAGGGTTTTTGGTTCACTAAAAAATTGCAAGTTAATTAACCCTAGTTAGTTTTCTCTCTCTTTCCTCATTTTAATTTGATGGTTAAACAAAATATGAAGTTTCTCGATTTATAGTTGAAATGGAATGAAGAATATAATATACTCTCCTCTTTCCCTCTTTCCAATAGTGTGTGGAGCACATGCACAACATACTCAAGTGGTCTTTTATTTATCTCTACTTTCATTCTACATGTGTAGCACAAATTCATTCATTTTACTTAAAAAAACTCTAAATTTGAAAAAAAAAAAAAAAAAAAAAAAAAAAAAAAAAAAAAAAAAAAAAAAAAAATATTAATTTTAAATAATATATAACAAAATTAAAATTAATAAACACAAAATCTTTATAAAATATGTTGAAACTCATTAAACAAAACAAATAAAAGTACTTTTGATTACAATTGAGTTAAAAAATAATAATACAAAGAATCGAAAATTGAAAAATTAATGCTACACTTCAATAAAATAGAAGTAGACAAATCTATCATAGAATACTTTCAAAAGAATCAAACATTGCAAAATTAAATTATCGATTAAGATATTTACAAGTTTTAGAGAACATTGGTGAAATTGACATATGGAAAAAACATGCTTAAAAAAAGTGAAGTTACATTATTGAAAATTGAAAATGGGATGCCCACAATAACGTGTACTAGACACCTATTTATACATAGAAATGCTTACAATAACGTGTGGATATAAAGATGCTTATAATATTGAAAACTATTGATAGAGAGCGTTTGACTTAATTAATAATGATCTAATTTCTATTAAAATTTATTTTATTTATTTTCTTGTAAATGTTTTATTACTTATTTTCTTGTAAATGTTTTATTACATATGTGTTATTTTGGAGAATCTTTTGAGAAGATTTTAATTAAGCACTAGAAAGGTTAAATTTCATTTTGTTTTATATTTATTTAGGATATTTTAATATTTAAGAGGATGTTGCAAAATGGTGGAATTGGAATAATTTATTATTGTGTTGAATGACATTTTTATAATTTATAGGGAAGGAAATATGTAATTCTTTAATTCTAAATCAGAGTTGATATGTAATATTTAAAAATATTAATAATAAAGAGTGTTTAATGATGAAGATCATAAATAAAGTATTTTCTATATTAATTTTTAATTAAAAATATTTTTAATATATGTTTTCTTAATTTTATATATATATATATATATATATATATATATATATATATATATATATATATATATATATATATATATATAAACTTGAGTGGGCTAATGGTTGGAACATTGTGTTTCCTCTTAAAGGGTCATGGTTCAAATCGAGGAGGAGGGTAGAATGTGTATGCCATTAGACTTTACTAGTCAAATTGTTGGAAGTAGGAGGGTCCCTTGTCCCTGAACAAGGGGTCTCATATACACCAATTTGGTGTGTTGTCTTAGTGGTGACCAAAATAGATTATTATTATTATTATTATAATCATTTCTAAATTTATTCATTTTGATTTTAGATTTATCATACATATGGAGAGTCGACTAAAATATTTTAAATTCAAAAACTTGAAAAACTTTCCTCAAGAGTTTGATCCCTCAGTATAGTATTCCAATGTTAGATGAATCTATATTAGCCAAACAAACATTTTAACTTTTAATGTGATTTGTTCATAATCTCTTCTTAATTCTTCTCTATATTTCCCAATTGTCAATATCAAAACATTTTCATTAAAAAATTCTCATACATGTAACATGATAAGTAACATGATAATGAGACTCTACCCTAACTAACTAATGAAGATGTGAGAGTTTTTTTTCAAAAATGAAAATTTACTTCAAATTATATTAGAAATATAATCTTTTAGATGTCAGATTGATAGATAGATGAAAACACTTACAAAAAATTGTCTCTAAAATAAATTTATTTTTATTTGCTTATATAATATTTTTTTTTTAATATTATTTTCATATATATATATATATAGATATAATTACTCTTAAAATCTCTAATCTATCCATTTTCTTGATTGTTCTTTATTTATTTCTTTTCATTACTTTTAAACATATACCATAATGATTAACCATAAAAGTAAATTAATTTTTATTTTATAATTATCTTATAAAGTTTGGTGCAAGTTCGATTTTAATATCATAAACATCGAATTCAACCCCAGATTTGATGGTGAGAGAGTGAAATGATTAAAATGGAAACCAAACCAATACATTTCCAAAGATATTCCATAAACATAGTGACCATTCAATTGATGTTGTACTTCGATAGAACACATAAATGTGACACAAAATAGAATACAAGACTTTATGTAAATGTTCATAGGGTTTCATAACCCAATAGTCTAATAAGGAGCACAAAAATATTTAAAAGAAATATTATATTCAACAAACATTCTAAAGAATCTTATTCCCTATAGATATATTATTTGAATATGACAATGCACATAAAAGGATTCACCTAATTAATTTCTAATCCTTGATCTAAGGATACTCAAAATCTCATGATTATTGATTTTAATATTACAAAATATTGCATGCCTTTATTCAACACTATCCGATAGTTCTTCTTGTCTAAAATTGCATGTCTTTATTCAACATGGTCCCATGAATTTCTTTTCAATAGTCTTCTTGTCTTGATTTTGTGTCCCCACCTTTAGATAGCTCCCATATTTATCTTTTACAAGTAAACACATATTCAACGAGTGAGCATATAAATAGTAATAAATAGGGGAAGGCTTCCAAATTCCCATGTCATGCGTAATGAGATAAGACACTTTATGCTTCCATGACTCTTTATTATTTTTAATTATTCAAACTGGTAGCATGTAGAGTGTTGATTTAACACAGCTTCCAAAATATGATAGATATTTTTATTGCCGATGTGATAAACATATTGTTTTCAATTTTGTAATGTAACAATATTTATATTATGATGTGATAAGAATATTGTTTTTTCAATTTTAACTTTTATAAATGTAACGATATAGATAAATTACATATTCAATGAAAATATTATCCCATTAATAGGTTACAATTTGAAGTATATATTTTGTTAAAATTGTCGGGAGTTTATGTTAAATTATCAATTATTAATTAATATTTATTTTATATAAGTTAAGTGATATATTAAAAATAGATTTAAATTTGGATAAAAAAATATAACTTGTTTTTATTTTAGATATCAAACAAAAAATGTAATAAAATGCCATTTCAAAAGTCATATAAAGAATAAGGTGAATAGTAATAAAATAATAATGTTGAATGATAAAGAAGATGAAGGTACAAATAATGGTTCATATAATAAATAATGAATGAATTACAAGGGTGATAACTTTCAATTTATTTTTACCTTTTATTATAGCTATACATGTTATATTTCTTAGATCATATGAGATAGGAGGTTGAAATCGAAGATCATTATTTAGCTAGAGATATTGCAGTAAAGGTCATGTCATGTCTATCGTTCTTTCCAATATTAATAGTTGTTTTCTCTAGTATTAATCCTTCTTGAGTTATTTGGGTTGGTTGTCATTGATGTCAACCCTTGAAGAGACTGGATTCAGAAAATTTTGGTAGCACAAAGGTTTGGGTAATGGACCCAAGTTTGTTTGATATGGATAATGGTATGAATTTTGATATATTTGTAGGTAAGAATATTCTATATGGATAATACATGTCATGCCATTTCTAGTGGTATGTGGAATGTTAAATAACTCCTCAGAGTTTAGAGAGTTATGGCCATGTGAATTTGGAGAACCCTCATGAGTCATCTAGAAGCCCAAAGGTCAAAGTAGTCAAAGTGGTTTAAGATATTTTAGAAGGTGAATAGTAGAGGTAGAGTGATGAGTGTACTATAAGTCAAGAGAATACAAAGGAAATTATTTAAATAATAAAGTTAATGGAGAAATAACTAGGTGGACAAAAATTAGTTTAGAAGTGGGTTAACCTAAAATAAAGGAAGAGTGGGTTAAGATGGTTAAAGGTAACCACTTAATGAAGCTACATGAAAGTATAAATAAGAGGGCAAACCTCTCTCATTTTAATCACATGGCCATGTGAATATCTATAGGGGTAGGAGGTAACCAAAGGATATCTAAGCCAATTTTTAGAAGGAAAGTAAAGGCGAAATTCGAGTGAGGATAAATTATTTTGATGCTTTCTAAGATATAATGAATCTATATTGCTTTATAAGGTTACAGTACAAAACTGATGCAAGGATTCCCAGGATCTTCCTTAATGGAAACCAGATCTAGGGTCCTTGGAGTGCATTATCTGAAAATAAACAAGAAGTGCATGGGTTGCCACTATGGGAAACCAACCTAGGCTACCATAATCCAGTCTAAAAGCTTCATCAAAAGAAATAAAAAAGTCTAAACATAGTGGTGTTAGCTCCTACTCTAAGAGACAAGGTCTGGGCGGGTCCTACGCTAGTATAGGTTGATGGGGTGCTCTGCATCCCCTTTTTGTTGTGTTGTGTCCTCCTCCCTTTGTTCCACTAGACGCAGATTTTTGATGCAAGTTGGGGTTCCATTCTTGTCGGCTGGAGTGATATCTATACGGTGGACGTAGCGTAGATAGAGATGAAATTATCACGCCATCCACACCGAGTTTTTTTGTCTTTTCTAGTCCTCCACCATCCTTTTTACCCCCATCTCGAGGTTGTTGAGGTGGTTGAAATTCTTGTGCGTCTTTTCTTCTTCCTCTTTGGTTTACATCTGTTGGTGTCCCAGGTTCGCACACATCTTACCTATCAGCATTTTGGTTCTCAAAGCTTCCTCCACCATCCTATGGTAGAGGGTTATCCTCAATTGTGTGGTTACAGGGTCCTGTAAGCCCCATGCTTCTTGGGTTAGTGTTGACCAGGATTTGCCCTTGCGGACATTGTTAATTTTTCCCTCCCATATTTTAATGATTGTCTTCCCCTTGGTGTCTACCTTCATGAGGAAGGTGCTCCTTGCATCCCTAGCCACCTGTTCAATTCTTGTCATCCGGAACACGTGGATGTTCCTTTCCCTAAGGGCCTCTCTTGTTGTTGGTTTTCTTCATGCACACCATCTTAACTTCCAGGTGGTGGTTCTTATGTTGGGTTCTTTCCCTATTTTGCTGCACCTCCTTCTGATAAGTAAGACGGCCCCTGTAATTGCAATGCCTCATTCTATTATATGTTCTGGTGTCCCAACCTTTATGGAGCCAAAACAGTTGTTGTCCCGTCCTTGCAATCATGATCTGCTCATCAAGGTGGTCCTGCTAGTCAGAAGACCCTGTTCCAAAGCATATGCATTTGATGACCATGTCGTTATCCCTGCACTAATGCTCTACCCTGCTCATTGTACACCATCCCTTTCCCAGTCCCATGGGAGTACTTAGGTTAGGTGTGTTCCTACTTGGCCCTAGTGAGACCTATCATCCATCATCCTTTATTAGCTGCGAAGAGTTAAGGTCCATCTCCTTTGTCCTGTAATTTAGCCTCTTTCTTCTTCTTTCCAATGTGTTAACCACGGCCACTTCATTTGTGTGATGGGTTGTGGTGTCGTACCTTCACCTGATGTGTGGTCTGCGTTTTGATTTGCAACCTTATTTGATTGGTGATCCATCAGATTCTGTCTAGGACCTACGTGTCCTATAGTTTTCTTGAGCCTCCATTCTTGCAGTAATCTTAGGTACTACTCCTGTTATCCCAATCTTTTGTCCCAAGTTAGGTGTGAATGCACTCATAATTGACCTTGTGGGATGTTGCTCCAAATTGTTTCCAGTTCTGGACCTTCATTCTCGACCCCCTCATTTTCTATTCTATCTGCCGGTCCATTTCTTGACACCTCCCTCACCCAGCACTTAGCTCCACATTGATCCACATCCGCCAGTGCTCCTAGATTTTTTGGTGGTAGGCCAATCATTGGAACCTCCCCGGATCTTGCCTATTATGGTACGTTTTGGAGTTTTCTCCTTTGTGTTGATGACTAGTGTAGAGTCTTCTTCCACTATGGCATTCGTCATCCCTTCCCGACTGAGAATATCTAGGCCTGTCTCCAGGGCTCCAAATTATGCGACGTTATTAAATTGGATTTTTAGAGCTCCCCGTACCTTATGGTGTTATGATGTTCCCCTTCGTCTCTGATTACTCCTCCGGACTTTGTTTTCTAGGTTTCCTTTCCTTAGCACATTGGCCGGTAATTACCTTTAAATCAGGCGGAGAAATCAGGCTCTGATGCAGGGTTGTCTATTTCTTAAACCATTTGAATGATTCACCTCAGCGGGTTTAGCGGCCGTTGGCCGATCTACAGTCCTATGAAAAGAAGAAAAATTAAAGAAACTAACTAAGTGAAAAGCAGTTGCTACAAACTATATACAAATCTAATATATACATACAATTTTTGCTAACTAATATTATAAAACAAGGATTATACTTATTAAATGTTCAGAGTTACCAATACAGTTAAATTTCGATTATATATACGGTATTTACAAAATACAAATTTTGATGAAATTTGCAAAATCATATTAATAGAGGTATTATCTTCTGACAGCTGGCCTTTATTATTTTGGATTTTTTATAGAATTTTTAGAAAATAGAATGGAAGCTATTAACTAAGCTAAGCAATTGAAATAACAATTCTAGCGCAAATCTGAACTATAAAATGAATAGTGAAGCGTGTTAGGATTACAAGAAAAATTATATTTTAACTAAACAAATTGAAATCACTAACAGACTGACCTGTAGTAACGCTATCCTATTTGTCCCGTGCACAGTACTCGATTTAGCTATTTGATGAGGGAAACCCGCACCAAATTTTGCAAAAAGCTTCTCATAAACAGGAAGAAACAATGCTTGTGAGCGTTGATGACTTGAGAATAGGTAAAGGAGGTAAATGTAGCAATTTTATAGTTTGCAAATAATCACATTAAGATAAATCCCTCTTGCAAAGATTTGCACATAATTGCTAATTTAACAAAGAAGATTAACCTTTTGCTCATTAGATTGAAGCAGGATAATTGTTGTACATAAAATAAGAGACATCAACTATGAACAATACTTAAATCATATCATAAACTTTTGTAACAAACTTTGATATCTAAAGTAGTCAATATTTTGATTACAAATTAAAATGCATAAAAACATGAAATAAAAGTATGATATATTTGGCTAAAATTTTCAAAACATCCACTTTCATTCTAGTCTGAATCATCAATCCATAGTATCTATCTCCAAGTAGCGATGGCTTGTTTACAAAAAATAGGTATTTAAAGAAGACCACGGGGTAAAACATCCCTATGGGAATCATCAAAAGTTGTTTGCAAAAATATGGAACAATCTCCCGGATTCCTATTTCTGCCTAAGACTAACTACCTAAACCAAAACTATGTAACCAAAAGCATGTTCTAAACTGCCACAACAGGATCCAATTCCCATTGAAATTCATATGTACATGTAGATGGGCAAGAGTAAACAATTTTAGAGAGTGTTTTAATTGTAAAATCAACAAAATCCAAATTTTATGACCCCAATGGAATCTCACGATTACGTAGGCTGGTCATGTTTCTAAATCGTTTTAAATTAATCAAATGATATGATATGTAATCTATCAAACAAACCCTTAATTACTAATTAAAATCATAGCAAATCATTCACGCTAAAACAATACGTCTTTTATGCCAATTCAAAGCAAACAAAATCATTATTGAATCCATTCAATGAAACGGATATATTTGATTTATCAAACCAAATCCCTGAAACCTGTCGTTTATGCCAATTGACTAACATGTCGTTTTGAGATCAATTCAAACAAAAGTAGAACTATGTCAAACTAATTGAGCAAACCGATGTTGCTCTTGAAATTCAAAACAAAGCAAATCATTCCAAAATCAATGTTGAAATATCATGCAGCAGGCTGTAGGGATACGATTTGGTCAGGACAATTTCAAGTTAACAATGGCGTTGAAAACGCTACTTGCGATGTTTGAACCGCGATAGAACCCGTGGTGTTTTGCCTCTTATCGTTGGCTTCCAGTCTATCATTTTCCTTAGACAACCTGATCACACGGTCCTCAAAGACTTAATTTTGGATTGCAACAGAGGGACGTCTTTGTAGTATCGTTCGAGCCAAGAATTACATTGAGTGCTGACTTGTTGATCGGGCTGAGTCACTATAGGTGAAGCATCTTTTAAATTACCAAGGGTTCCACTGTCAAACTTAATCCCAGGGAAGTTAGGGTCATCCTTAAAGCACGGTGGGAGGTTGGATACGTAATCATAGGGCTTCGGCCGAACCAGTAGGTAATGGTATGGGTACTCCTTGAAAGTCAAAAATCACTCAATCTTAGAATCAGATTTTCACTCAAAACAATTGGCTTCTGTTTTGTGTTTTGTTTGGGCTTGTTACTAGCACACCTAGATACCCATCGTGAAACCTTCTTACCTTTGTTGTTGACATCATTGTTACCTCTGCCTTTCTTCCTTACAGGCCTCTTAACGGTCTTATCATTGTCTTTCAAACATGGGCTAGGCATGGTGTTGGGTAGGTCAATGGTTAGGGTAGGTCGAGGGTTCAATGGTGGGTAGGAGGGTAGGAGGTGGCATGAAAGGCCCAACAAGGGTTTTAGTGACCACGATCTTGTCCACTTGAACACATTAAGGAATTAGCCTGACCATTCCTCAATAGAACTTATATGATCCTCAGCCTCAAATGATGAAAATAATGGATTCTAATCAAAGGTGATGGAAGAGGTTGGAGTCATCCCTCTCCCTCTTAAATCATTTATCCATTTTATACAAACTACGAAGGAGGTAATGAGGCATATTCAAAGGGAAATCCATGAAATTCATAGCGGTAGGAGATGGTAAAGAAACGCTAAACCATATCGACCTTATAGTCCAATTTCTTAATATTGGTAATAAATAATGCCACCTATAGCAAGGGGAAATGGTACGGCATACCTGTCTGGCCAGAGCAATTTTTTCACTAGGTAATAGCGGAGTGGCCATGGCACTTCATCCACCCTTGAATTCTTAAACCACCTCTCCTTGGGTGGAAAACCCGGTGGTGAGTGGAGGAATTCTTCATTCGGTTATTTGGATGTCTCCAACTTTATTACATCCATAGAGATGTGAAGACAAGCCCCGTTGAACAGGTGAGGTTGAAACCCTCAAATTTTTGGATGAAAACTATCCAGCCATTACTCTCCAGGTCCTCCGAGCGTTTTCAAATAACAATAGCGTTTAGACTCCATTAGGTTCTATATGCACTACAAGTGCCATAGGAGAGAACACATAGTCAATAGGGTAAATGATGAGGAGGTTAGACAGGCTATGCGGGACCAATTCCCATAGTTTTCTCAAAACAAACAAAGGTAGCCCAAGATGCAAGGCAAACGTTTAATGCCTATGCGTGAGAGGGTGGTGGAGTGAATCAAAACCATGCAAAACATTCATGTTGGCATGTATAATCGATGACGCCTTGGTAATATTTTCATTCAAATCACAATCCAAAACATTGTAAACCAATTATCCAATGGACTATTCACATACTCACAGAAAACCGTAACATTGATAACCAAAATATTTTGACCGAATGAAATATCAAATAACCACTCGAAAACCAACAATTGATCCGTATATTAAATCAACAATAGTGTTTGTATGATTCAAAGAAACCACCTCATCGACCATTACACCATGGGTTTAATCAAAATGTTAATGCGCTCTCATGAAAACATTGCACCAAGGAATTTGATTAAAGACAATGGAATATCATATCACCATTGTAACAAGGATTCAATCAAAGACACCAAAACTCATTGCATCATGAACTTATAAATTGAAACCATATTAACAAAAATGCAAAAGTGAATAAGGTTTGGTGTCTTGCCAAATTGTATGACCATTATTGAGTTAGAGGTAAAAGACTCATGACGACATAAACAAAAGTATTCGTAACAATCCAAAGATGATTTAAATGCCATCGATATGACTTGTGACTCAAGGTTTTCATGCTAGGTCGTGAAATGAAAAGGAAATGAAAGGCAGGTGTATGAATAAGATAATGAATGTCGTTTTGTTTTAAAAAATTGCGATGAAGTATTGGTCCAAAACCCATGACGAATGCTTATAAGAAAAAAGACAGGAAAATGAAAAATGGATGCCAACAATGGAGACACCTTGGTAAGAGCGGAGTTATCTCTGCCAAAAGAACAAATCTAGATTAGAATAATTAGAATAATTCTAACTCAAAAACAACCAGAAATTGTTTAAACATCATCATTAATCAAACAAATTCGGTATTGGCAAAGGCCAACGATGCTCACGGTCTTAAGACAAAACTGAGAGTCATGATAGTAGAATATAAATATCAATACTATTATTGAATAGCTGTCGGCATGCATCCATAGCCTGCGTCGGGGTTGCCATTTAACCCAATCGATATCAGGTATCACGCGAGAAGTTCCGGATCATAATAAAGGACATTTTTTAAAGGTCAAAGAGATTCCATATTTAAATTTTTTCTTATACGACATTGCGCCACGCGTTGGACACACGTTGATTACCCGATGAAGTTATCTTGGCTTCATGCATGCATTTACGGCCGGTGGACACGTTGACATCCCGGTGGGTTTAAAAGAACTTCCCACAGCTCTTTTAAATGATTTATTTGGTTTTAAAGATATATAATTGGTGGTTGTGAAAATTATGATATTTACGACATATTTTCGAGACCAGCAGAAAGAATTTTTTAAACTATCCTTCATTAAGATTCAGAGATGTTTTGTTTACAAAACCGACCTTAATGAGAGAGACATTTTGAGTTATTCCCTTAGGAATAGGGACAATGTAAGAAAGGGATGATCATTGATAGTGTTCACTTACCGATTGAAATCAATAAACTTCTTTCAAACAACGAGTTTCCTTAACATGGCTATAGATTTCAAAAGCATATCACAATTGATGTTTAGACAACTTTTCATCAGTCATTTCAGAGAAAGAACACTACGTTTTCTTTAATGCGAGAACAATTCCAAAATCTTGGTATTTATTTCCAAAAGAAAATGATAAACATAAAGGAAGCAAAGGAAACACACCAGCGGAGAAAAATTGGAAAGCAAGGAAATCCAAAAACAAAAGAAAGAAAAATATGGCGAGTGCGTCGAAAACCTCATGCAACAATCCATGAGGCCCGAAAGTAGGAAAATCCTATTTCTTTGGGAAGCCGGTCTTACCATTAGTGCTTTGAATGAGGGTTGAGACTAAGATTTATTTATCTCTTTGCTTTTAAAGATTTTCATGACGATACTGTGGTTTTGAAAATAAATGTTCAACTAAAGAAAAGAGAAGGATCAAGGGGACTACGACAACAACCATATTATAGTTCGTGAATGCGCTCACTTGCATTCATGGTACATTATTACAAAGGAAATAGTGAAATAAAACTTCTGAGAAGACCTATTCCTAAATCTACCCTAACTATTAAACATATCGGGATACTACGTGAAGTCATGCTTCAATGTAGCCATCGGAGTAACTATAATCCTGCTATGGAAACAAAATCAAACATTAATAAGAATGGTAGTATATCAACAAATGGTAAAACATATCACACTTGCCTTCATAATCATCATCTAAAAACAAAGTAAAGCATGATCTTACCATTACCTTGGATGTTCTTGTTGTATGAATCCTCCAACCAATTGACCAATGAAGTGATACAAGGGTCATAATGGCATGGGAGAGTGTGAAATGAGTTTGAAAAACTTATTAGAGGATTCTGAAGGAAATGGAATGAAAAGCCATCAACCAAAGTGAAATGCCCCATCCTCACGACAATTCTCTAAGTGTTCATTGATTTCTTCACATGGAGAATCTAAAAGGAATATGTCACTCCTACTTCCAAGATACTTAGGTAAAAAGAAGCAAGCTCAACTTTATCTTTATTATGAATTTTTTTATATATGAATATTCAAACCATCCTAAGATCTGTCACAAAAGGGGGATGCAAACCATGACTTTGATGAAATAGACTATATCAATGGGAAACTCATCATAGGAGGATTTGTGCAATCAATTGAATCATTGGTTTGAATCTTTCCTTCTGATGAGATTGATCATTTCAAAATGTGAAGCATAAGCGAACAAGATGATCTAAGCAAGAGCGAATATGGAAATGTGGAAACGTTTGATTTCTGTAAAATATAATGCATTGTCCTTTTCAACAATAAATTTGTGTAAAATCATCTAACATGTCGTTTCCCATGTGAGTGATGAGAGTGAAAAAGCATCAAATCTAGGTTTTAATCAATGTTATGCTCGGAATTAATTTCCGCAAAAAATTTAGCATATCGAAAGGATATGATTGTGGTGGAAAGAGAGTAGGATCTTGTAGGTAAGATGTCAAGTCCAACAGAGTCTATTCCTAGACTCTGTTGGAATAGATCAGGATATAAAAATAAAAGGAATCATAAATAAGCACATGAAAAGAATCTCTTGAATTAACAATGGTATTCTCGAGATTCCTCTTCACCTTTAAAACCCTTACTGTTTTGTTGACGAATACCTCAACATGATATGATCATCTAGATTTGCCTTTTGTGCGATAGATAATTCAAAATTTATGCTTGACAAGCATCTAGTCTTCCCTATGAACAAAGTGCATTTTGAGGATGAGGGTTTAAGGTTCTTCTTCTAGTTGCATATCTTTTTCTCTAATCGAGTTTCATAGGATTACTAGAACATTCAAGATGATTTCATTACTTAAGTGTTCTTCAATGGCTGATTTTAAATGTTGATTAGGCATGAGTTACAAGAATGAGGATATTCCTCTGAGCCCGATAGATCTTCTTCCATCTTGGTCAGTAGTAATGATTCGGAGGAAAAACCAATTTGGTTGTCAATAAGAACACGGTCAATAGATTCTACCTCCCCTAGCTTGTTCAACATTGTCGGAAGGATCCTTCTTTTCTTGCGAAGAGAATTGTTCTTGCAGTTGAGTGATAAGATTTTCAATTAGTTCTTCATTAGTGCTTGAATATGATTGGATGGAAGGGATGCAAGCATCATAGAGGAGGTTTAATGCAAATGACATGTCATTGAGATTCAATTTACAGAGGATATGATATAATCTTGTCAAAAAGTCTTCTGAAGATGAATGCGATGGTGATCAACGAAATATGAAATTCTTCACATAATTGATTGAAATCATAAATTTCAAAAGCATCTAAAAAATCATCTATAAATTGAAACCAATAAAAAAATGTGACATCTTTGGAAAGGATTCAAACCAATGTTTAATCAGGCCTCTAAAAAGTAAAAGCGAAAAGTCTTCATAAAACTCTTAAATCTGAGATGTCATGTTGATGCATTTGCACCAAAACTTGTTAAGGTGGGTCTTTAGCGGATATATTGCCTCCACCATCAAAAGGTGAGTTTGGACAAGCAATAGATTGTCTCGTTGGGAACATGGGTAATGAAGTTGAAAGCATGTTCCAACCACAGTGATTTGAGAATAATGATGAATACATTTTAAAAATAAAGAATTCTCTGAAGGCCATCTTGTGATCGACCCTCCTTCTAAGCATACATTTTTGATGGGCAAATTGCATGCTAGATCATTTGGAGAAGTGAATCCAGGTCGGGGTTGTCCTGGCTAACCCAAACCGTTTGGAATGTGTTCCAATGGCGAAATTATTTGTCTCAGATCAGCGGGAGAATGGAAGCGATTAAAGGGGTTTTTCTAATAACCCAAGCCGTTTTGGAATGGACCACCACATTAATTTTTAGCGGCTGTTGAGTACACTCTAAGGTATTTTGAGAAAACCAAAGAGAGAATTGATCAGAGCTAAGTAATCTAAACAAACTAAACTAAATAAAACAATGAAACTAAACTAAAAGCTGAATCTAACTATTCTATATACATACAATCCACTAATTACTATTGTAATAACTCAAATCAACTATCTAATTACTCGAGTTACAATATTACTTATTCACAAATGTACACTATAAACAATTAACATGTTTAATTAAAACCTGCAAAACTCATGTATTTTCTGCCCTAAGACAACTGAGAATCTCTTTTTGATTTTTATATTTTTGAAAAGAAATAAACATTACTGAAATTAAACAATCCTAATATATTCTTGAAATTAAAATGATCTAATATAAAATCTAATTAAAATTATGTCTAAAATAAACTACTTAAATGAAAGCGATTGAAATAGCAGGACTAATTATTTTGGAAGCGGCTCCAAGTCTGCTTTGTGTATGATGACTTCTAAGCTAATTGGAGGCACTCACCTGCTTAGGTTAGTCCATGAATTTTCTTAAATGATTGGGCATCTTTGCTTCTTCAGAAGTGATTCTGGGACAAACAAGACATAAAGAAAATCCTTAACAATATTATGATTATAAATTCATGCAAAAAGGGAAACCTATTATACAAGGACTTATGTCTAATAATTCAATTTATGAAGAAGACAAAGTTATCATTCACTAAAATGAATTAACAATTGTTATGTCTTTTATCTATTTGGAAGAGACAAGATATGGATTACAGTGATTAAAACTATATCATTTGCACATGATTTAGATAGCTAAAGTAGTCATAAACCATAAACAAATTGATATACATAACATAAAACAAAATATTATTGATTGAGAAGCTAAAGGCGTGACAAAACACAAATTACCTTTAGGTCTATATTAGAAATCCATATCCTTGTTCTATGAGATGGGGATGATGATTATTACAAAAATCATAAGTATTTATAAGTCTCTCCACAGGAATTAAAATTTCCTTGTGGATAATATCAAATGTATTACATGTCTGGGGAAAATCCCAAAATCTACTAAACCAAGAAAATAAAATGCAAGTGAAATCTTTGGTATCCCTAATTTGCTCATCATATCTGCGACAGATTGAGATTTACCTGCAATAGAGACACAAATATCAATTAGAAGATATTTCATTAAAGAAAACAATAAAAAATTATTCCACCCAGTTGTCTGAGGAATCTTAGAGTTTTGTACAGTCAGAAATAGCATACAAGGGCAGGATATAGCAATCAAATGAAATCAAATCTAATCAATTTTTATTAATCATCAAAATGATTACCAATGACTCAAGTGGAAACTATCATTCAAATTAAAGCGAGAATCAAAATAGATGCAATCCGAAGCGAGTAAGAGATGCTCTACTGTTTTCGATTACCATAAAAACATAGTACCGGAATCTTGACGGCTTTGTTTAAATCTCAAATGAAATTAAGTAGTGAATCAAATCGTATAATGATACGATGTAATCATAATCAATAGAACCATAATTGAACAGAATCGTAATCTTATAAGATATGATATGCCACAACATAATTATAATCGATACAATTGAACGCAAATGGGTTGTTATGTTTATGGCACCAATATACATAATATTCATGTTTTTTTAATCAAATACCGATATGGAAAGGTTGTTACGATTAGTCAAAATGAAAAGTGCATAATAATAATATACCATCTTGCCATAGTTTAGATTTGGAAACGTTACGGTCAAAATTCCAATCGACGTGATAACCATAAAATTTTGGAGTATGTCGGATAAAATCGGGTTTGAGTCAAATACAGAACAACTCATTATCCCGGGCATGATTATTTCCGTTTTACAAATCCATTTGTAACCGAATATCCATTGTCATTTCCATTCAAAAGAGAAAATAGAGATTGACAGACCTAGCAATTAGCGGATTTGGGACTTGCATAGCTCGGATACGATTTGTATCAATTCACGATTTGGGTAAATATAAAACAAAACCTTTTTAAACATAATCCAAACCATATCGAAATTTGGTCAAAGTCATGTGAAAATAAAATTGTAACAGATAACCATAGTTGTACATCATGTGCATCACCAACCAATTCGGATCAAAACACCGCCGTCGATGTTTCAAAATTTGAAATGCAAAACAATTTGTGTCTAAAATAGATGCAACAGAACATTCAATTGCAACCAATTTAAAACAATCAAATCCACATTATGATTAATATGATCAAATCAAAACTAAAACGATAACTTGAAATTCGATTTATCAAAGCGAAATTATATACAATATTGCATGCTTGTAACTTTGTCATCACCAATCCATGCTGTAAATAGAGCTTATGAATGGATCACATATAAACAGGGGACAATCATACCAACGAGATTGCTCGGGCTATGCCAATTTCAAATTGACAATTCATGGCCATTTCACCAGCGTTCTTGAATAGAAGCCCGAACTGTTGTTCTTGTCTCTTGTCGATTGGGTTGCACCTTAGCATTGTGACTGGTGAGTTTTTCCCTTGATCTTCCAGAGCATGAATTTTGTATTGCAACATCGGCACATCTGGTAGTATCTTTCCAACCATAATCCTCACTGATCGCAGGATGGAATAGCTGGTTGAGCAGATGAGGGTTTCGATGAGTCACCGAAGGTTCCACGAGGCATTTCAATGCATGGAAGGTGGGATCATTATGCAAACAAGGTGGTAGGTTTTGACAAAATCGTATGAGGGTTTGTCACTTAAGACCTTCTCAGTAGGGATACTCATTTGCAAAGAAGCGTTCAATCTCTTAATCAAAATCTTCGCGATACGATGGGTTAGGGTTGATGAGGGTCACGGTTTATTTCTTTCCATGCGAGAAGATTAACCGGGCGTTTTCTTGCCTTTAGAATTAGCAACAGTTTTAGGTTTGACTTTTTATTTCACCGGGTTTAGAATTTCCACCTGACTGGAGTCATAAATGGAGTAGGCCATAGGTGAATCGAGTAGGGGTTTAGGAGTAGAGAGGCACTATGAGCCGCAGGTGGTACTGACTTGCCCTTGGTTACCATAGGTTTATCAACTGTGGTGGGCTTGAGTCTTCAAAGCCATTACGGCTAAGAAAATCACTCCAGCGGTCTCGGTGTAACCCCAACTCATAAACTACAAGCATTTTAATTAACCCCATAATGGAAGAAATTTGGTATGAGGCACGAGTTTAATTTGTACAGCACAGGTATCTTAAGCGGAGACTCCCTATCTTGGGTAGTGGGGCATATTAAACTCACGCAGCCTATAAAAACCATCAATAGGCGAAGGTGAAACAAGAAAATGAACCCATACACGCCTCACAAGTAATGAATTGCTTGATTGATTATCATTAGCAGATCATGCCAGCGTTGTTTTAGCATACTTGCGGGCAATCGCACATCGAGGAATTCACCATCCGATATTGGAAAAACAATGTCCATGGGACATCTTTCACCTTGCAAATTTTCGACCACTTATGTCCAGTAGCAAGTAGACTGGTAGCCAAACTAAGAAATTGCTCATTAATTTACAGCTGCACATCCCCAATCTTGGCTCAACGACCCGTCGAGATATTAGCATAAATTGCGAACCCGCGTTAGGGTTGTAACCATCTCGAATCTTATTATGAGCAGAGACCATCAATTCCTCCGGTGGCTATAGAACCATCGAACATAAACAATGCTTGGCAACCAGTGGGCTCGATTATACATTTGGAGCCATGGCTTGTGTGCATGGTAGGGTTTGAACAATACAATACACAGGGTTGAAAATGGTTATGGCTAACAGCTGCAAGCGTGCAGAGGGGAAAGAATCAATGTATGCATGCGAGGGGTGGTGGGATTATCACCCGCCATGCAAAACATTAATGGCACAGTACCATCCATGTTCAATCAATCAAAACCAACATTAACATTAATCGGCCAACCCAAGGATTAAACGGTGGACAATTATATCAATGTGCCAATGTATAGTTTGAACCACGATCGTTCAACGTAAAACAAACCCATAGTTTAAATATGCGGTTGTAATAATTCAAACCAATGTCATTGCAAAATCAAAGTTTAATCAAAGCATACATGTAAAATCTCCAATCATTTTCCATTCAACATGAAGAAATATAAAACTCATGTGCTTGTTACATAATCCAATGTTTTTGATCAATGTTTTCAAAACAAGGTGACAATAGTGTAAAATCGATTAAATAAAAGATTTGGAAACAGCAAGGATCACATTATATAAAAACCTTTAATCCACCATGACCCTTATAGAATCAAGTACTAAACTCATAATTTGCATGCTCAAAGCCTTATCAATTAAATCAAAGTCAAGTTGCGCGATCAGAGCGATAATAGGCAAATGGACATAGTTTGAAAATAAACCAAAGGTAAGTACCAATCAACATATCAATGACCAGATCATGACAATCCATAGCGATGGAGGAGTTTTCACGCTTTTATTCGTGAAAAAATAAATCGAAACAAATTGCAAATGTAGAAATAAAAAAAATTATATGTTTGCAAGATCGACAAAATTTGAAGTTCAAAGAGACATAGGTGTAAATGAGATTTAAGGGCAATTGAAAAGAATTGGATTATGCATATGAATGATTCACCTCGATGGGTTAGCGGCTCCATTGAGTGATCTAAGTCCTATGGCGAAAAGAAGAAAAACTAAGCTAAAGAAACTAATGCAGTGAAAAAACTTCTTGCTACAAACTATACTCTGGTCTAATATATATATAGGTTGCTAACTAATATTATAAAACAAGGATTATACTTATTAAATGTTCAGTTATCAATAAAATTAAGTCTCAATTATATATACTTATTAAATGTTCAGTTACCAATACAATTAAATTTCGATTATATATACAGTATTTACAAAATACAAATTTTGATCGAAATTTGCAAAATCATGTGTAAATTGTCTTACGACAGCGAAGCTATTATTTTTGGATTTTTATAACTTTTATGAAAAGGAAATAGAATGGAAGCTAACTAAGCTAAGCAATTAAAATAACAATACTAACTACAAATCTGAACTATAAAAATGAATAGTGAAACGTGTTCAGATTACAAGAAAAATTATATTTTAACTAAACTAATTGAAATCACTAACAGACTGACCTGTAGTAGTGCTTCCTATTTGTCCTGTGCACAGTATTCGATTTAACTATTTGATGGGGGAAACCCGCACCAGATTCTCTAAAACTTCGCGTAAACACGAAGCAACAATGCTTGTGAATGCTGATGACAGAATAGGTAAAGGAGGTAGTGACAACAATTTTATATTTTACAAATAATCACATTAAGATAAATCCCTCTGCAAAGATTTGCAAATAACTGCTAATTTAACAAAGAAGATTAACCTTTTGCTCATTAAATTGAAACAGGATAATTGTTGTACATAAAATAAGAGACATCAACTATGAACAATACTTAAATCATATCACATAAACCTGTAACAAATCTTGATATCTAAAGTAGTCAATGATTTGATTACAAATTAAAATGCATAAAAACTTGAAATAAAAGTATGATATATTTGAAAGCTAAAGATGTTACAAAACATCCACTTTCATTCTAGTCTGAATCATCAATCCATATTATCTGTCTCCAAGCAGCGATGGCTTGTTTAAAAAAAATAATAAGTATTTAAAGGCCACAGGGTGAAACAATCCCTGTGGGAATCATCAAAAGTTGTTTGCAAAAATATGGGAACAATCTCCCAAATTCCTATTTCTGCCTAAGACTAACAACCTAAACCAAAACTATGTAACCAAAAGCATGTTCGAAACTGCCACAGCAGATCCAATTCCCATTGAAATTCATGTGTACCTGTAGATGGGCAAGAGTAAACAATTTCAGATAGTGTTTTAATTGTAAAATCAACAAAAATCCAAATTTTATGACTAGCTACAGAATCTCACAATTCTGTAGCTGGTCATATTTACAAACAAAATCGTTTTAAATTAATCAAATGATAACAGAAATGTATGCGATCTATCAAACAAACCCTTAATTACTAATTCAAATCAAAGCAAATCATTCACGCTAAAACAAACCAAATATTTTATGCCAATTCAAAACAAACAAAATCCTATTGAATCCATTCAATCGAAACAGACTATATTTGATTTATCAAACAAATCGCAAACACGATCGTTTATGCCAATTCAAAACTAACATAATCGTTTTTGAATTAATTCAAACAAAACAGAACTATGTCAAACTAATTCAGAGCAAACACAAACGGCTATGCTAATTCAAAACAAAGCAAATCATTCAAAAATCAATGTTGAAATAACATACCTTGGCTGTAGGGATACAATTCGGTCAGGACAATTTCGAGTTAACAATGGCAGTGGCTGCCCCAATGTGTTTGAACACGATGGAACCCGTGGTCTTTTGCCTCTTATCGTTGGCTTGTAGTCTATCATTTTCCTTAGACAACACAGTCACCCGGTCCTCCAAAGACTTAATTTTGGATTGCAACAGAGGGACGTCTTTGTAGTATCGTTCGAGCCAAGAGTTGCATTGAGTGCACTGTTGTTGATCGTGCCGAGTCACTACAGGTGAAGCATCTTTTAAATTACCAAGGGTTCCACTGTCAAACTTAATCCCGGGGAAGTTAGGGTCATCCTTAAGGCACAGTGGGAGGTTGGATACGTAGTCATAGGGTTCGACAGAACAAAGGCCGTGTGAGTATGGGTACTCCTTAGTCAAAAATCGCTCAATCTCAGAATCCGAGTCTTCACTCAAAACAATTGGCTTCAGGTCAGTGTTTTGTTTGGGCTTGTTACGAGCACACCTAGATACCCATAGTGCAGCCTTCTTACCTTTGTTGTTGACATCTGTATTACCCTTGCCCTTTTTCCTTACAGGCCTCTTAACGGTCTTATCATTGTCTTTCAAACATGGGCTAGGCATGGTGTTGGGTAGGTCATCGTTGGGGTAGGTCGAGGGTTCAATGGTGGGTAGGAGGGTAGGAGGTGGCATGAAAGGCCCAACAAGGGTTTTAGTGACCACGATCTTGTCCACTTGAACACATTCAGGAGTGGCACAGCCATTCCTCAATAGGAAAGCTTGCCAACAGTCACCACTCAACCTCAAATGATGAAAAATAATGATTCTAATCAAAGAGTGATGGAAGAGGTTGGAGTCATCCTTCTCCCTCTTAAATCGTTTATCCATTTTGTACAGACTACGTAGGAGGTAGTGAGGCATATTCAAAGGGAAATCCATGAAATTCATAAGCAGCCGGAGATGGTAAAGAAACACTAAACCATATCGACCTTCGCAAGTCACGAATTTCTTAACAATGGCCAATAAATAATGCCACCTATACTTAAGGGAAATGACTGGCATACCTCTGTCACAACTGACAATTTTCCTCGATGTAAACAGGAGAGGCCATGACACTTCATCCACCTTCGAATTCTTAAACCACCTCTCCCCCTTGGCTGG
>SNQJ01S0071147.1:26522-49624 GCA_010110895.2 Picea sitchensis
AAGTCCCACTTCTTTTGTTTGAATTTCTGCTCAATCTTGGATGCATACCGGTATGTCTTACCAAGTGAGGAGATGTTGAGGAATTCCATTTCCTCCTGAATTTATCTATGTAGAAAACTGCAGTACTTCAACACCAAATGTTTCTTCGAATCTTTGATACCCAACTTTGTGCACAGGGTATGGAATAGATTCCTCAGCTCATGCACATCTTGATCCCTTTGTTGCCGCAACATAGTCCATTGTATGTACTTGTCCTCATAGCTCCCCACGGGATAATATTTTTCCTTGATGGCATCTCGGAAATAATTCCAAGTGGGTACAACCGAGAACAGGGAGGGTTCCTCCTTGTTCTTTTTTTCACAGTAGGTTTCCCACCTGTCTTTGACATGGGGGGCATATTTGAGCAGTGAAAAAATAATCTTCTCCCAGTCAGAAAAGTCATGAACCGAGAAATATCCTTCTAATAGATTCAACCATCTATCTACAACATCTGCATCTATTTGACCATCAGATATGGGAATGTCAAAGTTTACTTGTACCTTAAAATGGGTTGCGCCTCCAGAGTGGTTGTTGGATGCAGATGTGTCACCAGTGGGAAATTATTGAAGGATCTAGGTGAAGTTATCCATCATCACGTTCCTTTGTTTTTCAAGGACATCCTCGAGCAATATTTTGATAGGATCTCTTGCTCCCTTGTCTTTCTTTTCGTCCCCCATGGGCGGTCGTTGGGGTTTGAGAGGTTGATCTTGCAAAGGTTCAACCAGATCGAGCCCTAACTCCTTACACCTCGACCCCGTTGGGGACATGCAAAGAAGGATCGAGAAAAAGCAGACCGCTTTGATACCATTGATCTAAATTTATGCAGGAACGCAACAGAATACACAAATAACCATGAATACAAAGATGCAGCAAAAATAACACTTCATTTCATTAATATCACAAGAACTGAAATTTGTTTACAGACAAAATAAAAATAAACTAGCTAGGGCGCTGGTAGCTTATCTCTGAGAAGAGATGTGGTGGCTACAGGGCTCTCAACTCTTTGTTCCAATGAGGCTCCAAGGCCTATCTATTATTGAGAAACAATGGAAACCCTAAACATCCAAAAAACCTAACCCTAGGAGATGAAATGCTAGAATATGGGCCCCGTCCGGGTAAATTGGTACATCAATTTCTCAGGGTCGTACATTTGACATACTATCTTCGTTTGATGCATATGATACATTGTTAGAAATATCTATCCGGGGACTACAATTGTTGGCAGAAAACATTAAGATGTTATTTTCCAACCACTAGATGCCCAAAAAACATCGTTTAGGGCCTCAAAATGGCTCTAGAAGTTCAGGCCCTGAAAAACTACAAAAAATAGTAAATTGTGCTACAATTAAGGAAACTGAAAAACTGAAAGAAACAATGGTGGGGGTCCAAGTGGAATAGGCGGGTGGCCACCAATATCCACCTGGATCATTGTTCCTTGACTACATCCGCAAAAAACTCCCAAGTGGGCTTGGCCCCATATATTCTAGATTCCTCTATGGAACTTTGCTCCCAGTAATTTTCACACCAATTTTTTCTATGGGGGAGATCCTTGAGGAGTGCGAAGGTGATCTTTTCCCTGTCGAAAAAATTGTGAACAAAGAAATAACCTTCTAGCAGATTTAACCATTTTTCTAAGGCATTTGCATCTATCTAACCTTCAAATATGGGAATATCAAGATTAACTTGTACTTTGAAGGGAGAGATTCCTCCAAAGTGGTCGCTTGATGTATATGCACCTGTTGCTATTGGCAGGCATTGAAAGATGTGAGAAATTTTCTCCATCATTTCATCCCGATGTCGCGTGAGAGCTTCCTCAAACAACATGTTAATATAATATCTTGCTCTATCGTTGTTACTTTCTTCCACCATGGATGGTTTCTTTGGCATGCAAGAGTGATTATCCTCAAGCGAGACAAGCTCGACACCCAACCTTCTATACTCGGACCTAGTTGGGTACATGCATAGAAAAACGCTCAAGAGTAGGCTGGTCTGATACCACTGATATTGATTATTTTCGAAACGAAATGAAAGAAGATATATTACAATGAAGTGGACATAAATATTACCAAAAAACAGATAATTACAATAATACATTATTTCTATTAATGAAATAAATGTACAAAGACTGTAAAAATACAGAGTGAAAGTCTTGCTAGAATGGTGGCATCTTATCTCTTAGAAGAGATGTTACGGCTATTCTCATTAGCAATAATATGAGTACAATGAGGCTCTGAAGGCCTTTTTATAATAAACATGAATTCCAAAACCCTAGATATAAAAAAACCTAACCCTAGGAGATGAACCACCAAAAACTCATGTGTGCCCCGTTGGGGTAAGTTAGTACATCAACTTCCTGGGGTCGTAACTTTTGCATACGATATTTTTTTTAGGTGTGTGATAGATCGTTGGAAAGGTATTTTCGAGAAATACACATTATTCCATAAAAATCTAACTTTGTCTATAATTTGACTGTGGAAAGCCAAGAAAAAACTATTTTGGGCCCCTACACGGCCTTGGAAGTACAAAAATATGTACTCACATGAAAAAATCCAAAATAAGCCAGTTGGAATAGGTGGGTAGCCACCATTATGCACCTGGATGTTGTGTAGGGCTTCAGGACGGCCTCAGAAGTGCAGTTCCCACAATTACAAAGAAATCTCTCAATTACAAAGAAACGTGTTGAACTGAAAATTTGTCAAGATGAGCTAGTTGGAATTTGGAACAGGTGGGTGGACACCAATATCCACCTAGATCAACATGATATCTTATCTCATAGAATCCAAGCTTATGAGCACTTGTATGGACTTTCATTTTCTTTTGAAGTTCCTATATAGAGGAATATGTATGGAATAGATGTGGATTATCTTCAACTCCTTATTCAAGCTATCTCCTTGAAGGAGATGAAGCATGATAGTCCACTTCATAGTTTGACATTTGACATATATCTTGAGCCTTCATGTATAATTTGAGTTGAAATTTTTTTTAATTACTCATTCATATTGTTAAGAGATTGGGTTCTGAGTTCTATTTACACGGTAACGCTAAATTTATTCATGGAATTTGAATTTGAGTTATAATTTGAATTGAACATATGTTTTAGTTTAGATTGTTAATTTTTATTTATTTTTAATTTCCAATGTTATGAATGGAGATAATTACGCATACACCTATTGACAATGGGCACATTTAATAGATTTTTAGTGCCTAATCAGTTTTGTATGGACAAGATTAAATATGAATGGAATATTTTTAGTCGTCCCAATAAATCAATGGTTGTGATTTCAACCACTAACTTCCTCACTATTATAAAGGTATCTGTTTACATGTTTATTTTTTTACTTTTACTTGATCATATTTAAAATTTACTATGGTGGCTAGTTGATTTCCATGTCTTAGTGATTAGCATTTCATTTTCTAGGCCAGCCAAAACCTTTCGACCTTCACAATGAAAACGGTTGTGGACAACGCGAACAACACAATGAAGGTGGTGGACGACCAAGGTGGGTAGGGTCCTTTGAGCTGAAGAAGAGGGGATTTTGAAGGAGTCCCTGTCCGAAAGGAAGAAAGAATCATTGAGAAGAGAAGAGACTATGAACTTAACTACTAAATCGAAAAGTATTTTGTGCTTCGTCATGCATTCCCATAGAAGAGGCTTTCCCTCATGAGAAGGACGTCGAGATTATAAGAAAGACAATGGTGGAGCCCTATTCAAACTTGGTGGATCCCTCGATATGGCATCTCTCCAGAAAAAGGATAGGGCCACCGTGATACAACGCCTCAAGAAACTAGGATCGAAGGTCAGTTATATGCATTAATTGCCTTATGATTTTGGGTGACTCTTCACATTTTGTTTGATTTCCCATGAAAACCTCAACATGAATTGCAACCCCTAGTTTAGAATTAAATAATACTCATTGTGCGATTTTTCACTATGATTATCTTCCCTCCTTAATTTTTGTTCATGTAGTTCCTACACCCTTGAGGCTGCTTTCATTCGTTTTATGTTTTTATTTAAATCGTTTGAACCTTAAAATTGAGGTTGGAAAGGGGAATTAGCTAGGCAGTAGGGTGGATATTTATTGAAATTCAATTTAGTTTAACATAGCCAACCAATCAATGTTTTTGTTAGTTGCAGTTGTAGCAATCGATTTTAGTTTGACAACATCTATTCATGTGTTAAAATCAAAAATTTTCATCAATTCCTTGACCTCTTAACCTAATTACATTTTTTTCTTTAAGAATCTGATCACATTTCTATTCCTTAATTTCTTTCTTAGACAACCAATAAAAGAAGTCACTGACAATCACATCTCTTCCATGGRAACCCCATCTCCAAGTCCACTAGTACTAGAAAATTATGGTTTCTATGGATAAACCTTGTCAGTGGAACCGTTACAAGTGATATCATAAATGATAAAATGATGATAAAAATTCATAAACCACTGAAGTGGACCTCCCAAACCACTCTAAAAACACAGGTGCCTAATAAACATGGAGTTGTTATATTCTAGCCTGCTTTAGCCAACCCAAATCATAAATAATTGTTCCCTAAAGAACACACGGTTTCGTTCATGCAGTGTCTTCCATTTATTAAAATGTCTCGTATCAAATAATATATGGGACACTGAAAAATATTTTGAATGCCAAGCACACATCCCATGCAAAATTTATTCAAGTCTGATGATAAATCCAAGCCAGGAAATTAAATTTTAAACACGTAAAAACTTGTACCATTAGAGTGTCAAATTTTCTACACTCACATAATCAATCCATACTACTAATTTAAATATTTAAGCAAAAAGAAGTACATCTATTGACAATGGACACATTTAATAGGTTTTTAATGCTTAATTATTTTTTAAATTTTACTTGATCATATTTAAAATATACTATGATGACTATCTGATTGTCACATCTTAGCGTTTCATTTTCTGAACCAACCGAAACCTTTAAGCTTTCACCAGCCACTAGTTTGCCACTTTGCTAGTTTAGTAGTATCGATGAAAATAATAAATAGACAACCTAAAATAGATAAATTAAATTTGAGTTGTTAAAAAAATTATTATTTATTTATCTTTTTGGTGTGTTAAAAAGTAATAGAAACGAAATTCGATTGCCCAAACTTCACATCCATTAGTTTCGGAAACCAAACTCTTCTTTGATTTCACCATTAGGTTCGGAAACCAAATTCTTCTTTGATTTCAAGTTTAGTAAGAAAACCTTCACGGCGAATTGATCATAGCTCGAGAGGGTGGCAGTCTGCATCTGGAGATCTAGGTGTTCTGGCAGTGCATGTCCATCTGCCATCAAGAATGAAAACCAGGACCTTGAATAATCTTGCAGGCGAGTTGATCATATCTCGAGAGGGTGGCAGTCTGCATCTGGACTTCTAGGGGATCTGGCAGGCCATGTCCATTTGCCATCAGCCCCTTTGACGAGGCCTTTATTTCTTTCTTTCCACCAGTAGGGTGGTATATGAAGCGTTTCAACTAATAAATCGCAGCTTTTGTTGACAAGAGATGGATCTCTACCAGAAGGGTTGAAAGACTTTTTCTCCGCAAGAAAGCCATCCAGTAAATGTAGATAAACCTCTAAACTATGAAAGTCAGACAGACTATGGGTCTGCTTCAAGAACAGGGAGCTTTTGATATCGAGAGAAACCTTGATACCCACATGCGACTATGTCCAGGGAAGCCAATCGAGGAGTCTGCTAAGTCAACCCATGTTTTCATTCATAAAAAATCCAGGGACCTTGGGAACCATATCGTCCTTGTTTACCAGCCTCAGAACCTTGACGCCAATCTCCTCCATACGTCGGGCGAAGGTTGGGTTTCCTACGTGAGGAGAGGCGAAGGCAAACACTGTGACCGGAATAGCTGATTGCATACTCGTGTTCACCGTCTCTTTGCTATCATATGCACTTAACGTAGCAAGGGCTGCCCCCAAGCTGTGTCCGGTCAATGTTATGCTCAGGCTCTCGCCCTCGTATTGTTTCACAAGCCGTGTTATCTCGCCCACTACAATATCTCTGGCGCTTCTACTGCATTTTTCAGATTCTTCATTCGTGGAAGTATAACAATCCATAAATCCCTTTTCTATTCGAACATTTGGATCTGGAGAACTTGGAACGGTCGTACTAGAGGGCCTGCCAGGTGATTTGGCATGAGATAGTGTAGCGGTCACTAATATGTCTTTGAAATCTTCTATCCATTCCTGCGGTGTGCTCGTTCCTCGCCAGGCAATCATTATGTCACGTCGTCCCAGTCTCTTTATCTCCTTTGGATCCGTGCAGACGGCAATGAAACCTATCCAAACACCTTCGTCTCTTGATCTCTCTCCAAAGAACGAGCCTAAAACATGAGTATTAGCGTATATATATTTGGTTATTTCATAACCAGAATTACCGAAACCCGTTTTCCCAAAAAGAGAGCGTTTATTGTGCTTACACGTTCCATAATATTCAGAGTAGTGTCTGTCATCAAACGCGTCATAGCAAATCTCCGCAAATTCACCGTATCTGAGGATCTCAGCTTTGAGAATGGGATTCATGGGATCAAGAAGTCCCTTCCAAGAGTTGACTCCCTAGATATCTCGCCACAAATTAGCAACTTGCGGTTGGCTTACTCGTGCAGGCCCGTCACTGTTCCCATTAGTAGTTGGTGAAGAGGGACACGGCGAGGGCTTCAACTGAGAGGTCCACAAATCATTTCTATCAAGGGGAAATGGAAATCGAACCATCTTCTGTGATAGTTTACAATCAGAAATCAGATTCTGCTTGCTTGTGGTGTACGAGAAAAAACTGGAGTCGAAGCTATGTGTTCGCACTCTTGGGAAGAGCGAAATTTATTTCGGACCCCTTTCAATGTAGGATTGATTCTGCAGATGGAATGGAGAGATAAAGAAAAAAGTAGTATTTATAGGCAATGAGTTTATCATGAGATAGTGAAATTTGAGTCAAGGATGACATTCAGACCTACCATTCTCCTGAGGTAATGGAGTAAACGTAAAGGTTTTAGAGTCTTTGTAGGCGCTGGAAAGTCGTAATACGACACTACGGTCGTGAATCGTGATGAAAAGAGCAGTAAACTTTGTCTGGTTCAAATAAAATTTGGTTTTGCAACTACTCGTGATATAGGTCAAAGTTTTATACTGCGCAATCGTGCGCATGGATCTAATGCCGTAAAAAAATATTCTTCTTAACTCCCTACAGAACGGTAAGTTCGAATGCCGTCACTGACTTGAATTTACATCATCAGAATGGTAGTTTTGAATGTCGTCATTGAGTCAAATTTCAGTAGCTCAACGTTAACCATTCGTCGTAGGTTTGCATGTCGTCATTGCTTATCATTTAAATTTGCTTTGTCTTTATCTTTTACACATTCTCGGAAAGAAAGCATGTAATACAGAGTATGTTTTAATAAACTGAATGCCGAATCATCCAAATACAGTTTGTTTTCATAAACTGAAAGCTATATCTGATGTGAAATCCTAAACTATGGCGGGATTTGCATTGGTCCTTGGGGGCTTCTCACATGAAGTATCCATTGAGTTTCTCTATCCCAACTACTAATGGGGACGGTGGGGACGGTGATGGTTCTGCACCATAGTTGCATGGACATTTTCAACATCTCAGAAATTTGTTTTCTATGTTTGGGGAGGTTGGGAACTAGTAGGGAAAGTTATCAATTGGTTAGGAACTGTTTTGGGAAATTGGAAGCTTTTTGAGAGCTTCAATATCAAGAAAATGATAGCTTGAGAACAAGTTTTCGAAATAGAGAACTTTAAATTAAAATTCTATTAAATTAAAATGTAAATATTTTTATTCCATTATTACAAATACATAATTTATTACAAATATTTTCTTTATTTATTTAAAATATCACTATAAAGCAAAGACTAAACTACACTAAATATTAAGAAGTAAAATTTTTTAATACTACTCACTTTATAGTTGTAGATATGAAATTTTTTTAATGCATGTGTGTTTTTCTTCAAGTCAAGATTAAATATGAAAGTAGAATAAATCAATACTATATCCATGGAAAGCATTTGCTCAAGTTTGTTGTTGCTATCAACCAATCATATCATTGATTTTTATTGTATTTCCAAATTACAAGATTATCACTATTTAGTTTTTCCCAAAACAAAAATAATGCTTCAAATTTACAAAGATGTTTGAAGTTTATAAATGTAAAATTTAATTTTTAAAAGATGTTACAACTTTATATATTTACTTTCAATTTTGTTTTTCATTTTCTAATCTAACTTTTAAGGATATTAAACTTTTAATATTGTGTTAAATATATTCATATAATTGTTAGTACAAATTAAATTAGTAATTTCCATATTGTAGTAAGAACAACATTGTCCTAGATTAACTTTGTCTTGGATTGACCTTCAGTTTTATCATTATCTAAATACATAGTAATCTAAACTATTTTTTATTTTTATAATATATATTATTGTCGCGCTTTATCCATTTTCCCAACATTAATCTCACAAAGAAGCCAACCACAATTTGGTTACTTGTGGCTAATATTTTAACACCTGGATTGGATAACTTGATCCATGTATCAACTTCTTAACGCTAAGATTGTCACATAATACTAAATTTCAGAGCTTGGCTTCCTAGCGTTTGATGAAAGAAACACTTCTGAAAATTTATCCGCAGGGTAAAAGTTATGTTTTAGACAAAATTGTTTTTTAGTAAATTCCGATTGTAATTCGATGCAGCGGTATCATTTTTATATTCTAAATTCCATATTTAAATTAAAGAATTAGGTTCAGTTATTATGTGAAACCAGATAAAGTTACAAACGTTATATTAAGATTAATGTTTAAGGTGAATCTATGTTGAGAATACAGAGACTGAATCAAAAGTATATTTAATGAGTTACATGAAAATCCAGACTAATTATGTGGAGAGAGTAACTAATTTAAAACTCCATTAAATTTATGACAGGTTCTTTGTCAAAGTCTAGAACTTATAGATTCAACCCAAAAGAAAGTATAGAAATTGAAAGATAGATCAATAAATTGTTATACTAGGGTTATATTTAGGGAAGCACCTTCCACTACTACCAAAAAAAGTACATAACTTCAACATATAATGTCTGTTTTGAAATTGTATTATATTATTTTTTTAATATATACACATTTATTTCTTCAATTAATTAATGCACCATATTCCTTCTGTCCTATGAAAAAAGTATTTGAAAATCTACAAGGATTACCTCTACATTGACTAATTTAATACTATCTGTTTCGAAATTGTATTATATTATTCTTTTAAAACATATACATTCATTTCTTCAATTAATTAATGCACCATATTCCTTCATTCCCATGAAAAAAGTATTTGAAAATCCACAAGGATTACCTCTACATTGACTAATTTAATGCTCCATTGAATATATGAAGACTCCTTGTCAAAGTCCATAACTTATCATCTCAATCCAAATGAAAGTATAGAAATTGAAAGGTAGATCAATAAATTTCTATATGAGGACCATATTTAGGGAAACACCTTCAACTTATAATATATGTTTTGAAATTTGTTTGCATGCTAAATTCATTTCACTTGATGATTTGTTGTATCTCACCATTGAAATCAATATAAAAGATTAATTTCCTTCATATCATTTCTTCAATTAATTAATGCACTAGTATTATCACTCAAATCAATGCATCCTATTGTTTTCTCACTTCAACTTATCACCAAAATGAATATAGAGGACTAATTGTAGTCATATCATTTCTTGTATCATCATTTTTATTGTATTAGGAGGACACGAGTTAAGCAAGTCTTTTACATGTTATATATCTTAATATTATAATTGTTTTAATGTGAAAATACTAATAGATAAATCACACATAACTAAACAATTTACATTACTTCAATAATATTTGTTTTGAAATTTGATGATTTATTGTATCTCACAATTGAAATCAATATAGAGGATTAATTTCCTTAGTATCATTTCTTCAATTAACTAATGCACCAACTATTTAACTAATTAATAGGATTAATTTCCTAACGCTACAACTTCTCCCTCATATTGAGATGTAGAGGGCCTCTGGGTCGAATAAAAATTGTTTTTGTTTTATGAAAAAAAAATAGACTTTTTTAATAGATTTTCTTGGCTAATACTATTTGGATATGGTAAGTTATACAATTTGAGTTAACCTTAACAAATTTTTTTATATGAATATAATATTTATTAATCTATGAATAATCTAATCCATAAAGTAATGTTGATTATCATTTTACTAGTTTTGTCATATTTTATATATATATATATATATATATATAGGGAGTCCCTTGTCATACAAACAAGAGGTTTCAAACACTACTTAAGTTTAAAATTAAATTATACATACATACCTTACTCATCTATAGATTTGAATATATGTAAACCTAGAACATTTATAAATAAGTTATGTTATTCTAATTATTCAAACCAAATTTATATTTATTAAAACTATCGCATATTTATATATATTACTCATATTGTTTTCATTTTATTCTTATTTAACTCAATCTCATATTGATTAATCCATACATCCCATACATTATTTCAAATTCATAAATCATAAAAAAAAAATCATTTGATAAAAGAATTTTATAGATTTCTTAAGAATTGTAGAAGTATGAAATAATAAATTCCAAAAAAAATGGTGTTGATAATCACTATTATAACACAAAAATATAAGGGAGAATAACTCAAAATATAACTATTTATATAAAACCTTAAGCATAATTAACTCCAATAAAACAAGAAAGGAAGAGTGAAGTTTGAATCGTGTAAGGCATGTCTAGTTCTCTAGATATTTCACGTTGACCTACACACTAGTTGATCTAGTGAAGACTACTTTTAGTCCATTATTTATTTTAAAAATTAATTTATGTTGAAAATTTCAAAAATTATTTATAAAATTTGTAAAAAAACATTATTTTGATTTAGTTTTTTATCATCTTTATCTTATTTTAAAATTACAATTATTGTGATTTTTATAAGTTTATAAAAAATTATGTGAACATATTTTTCATTTACAAACCATAAATTTATTTATTTATTTATTAAAAATAATTTAAGAAAACATTAATCACTCATTTAAATGTTCTGGTTTCATTGATGTGTCAAAAAATTTAACAAGGCATAGTCATATGTGGCTCCATGGGAAGAAATTAAGATTTTACCTAGGATAGTGCGTAATTCTAGACTATCTTTCTTGGTGATATGAAGGCCCTCACAATATCTTATAGGGATCTTAAATGAGCTACATTGTTGGGATGTGTTCAGTATCTAAATATGCCTATGATACCTTTTTTTATAAATATCAATCAACTTAATTTGGAATTAGGTGAAGAGATGCTAGGGATGGAACTAAATTATATGGATGGGATTTTCAACTCACTAAAATTGTTTTGATCTTCCATAGTTAGCTTGGTGCATGGTATCCTCTATTGTTTCAAGAAATCACTTGCCTTCCTTCTAGTTATAGTGAGCCTCTCTATTTGATAGATTAACCTATTTTATTGAAATAGATAGAGTGAATTTTGAGTGCCTAAATCAATCAAAAAACATGGATTTGGTTTAGTTGACTACTAATTTTCATATTTTCATGTCCAAAAATCCACTAAAAATGGATTTGTTTTGTCAAAAGTCGTGAAGATGGTTCAATCTATGGATGTCATTTTCTTCAATATAAAGAGATTGTGGCCATTAGTATTGCTTGCAAATGGGTGACAGCACAATTACTTAACATTTGATATTATTCAAATGTTATGGATGGCAAGAGGTTGATGCATCCTTGAGTAGTTGTTTTTGTTTTTTTAATCAAATGCAAAGAGCCATAATTCCATTGTAAAGAGGAAAAAAACAACACAAAAGGGATTCATTCACCACTTGGAATAACATCATGGATCACATAAACATAACGAATATCACAAAGTGATCATATTACATGGATAATATGGATTGCTTTTCCTTTTACATCCCTAATTAAGTTAAGACGACCTCAACCACAACATATTTGATAATTCTATTTAGTATTTATATATAGTTAAAGATAATTTAATAGATTGTGTTTGTAACCTTATTGATTCGAGTTGCATTTGTGAGCCAATATTTATGTGGAACGCAAATGGAAATATATAGAGTACATCAATACAATGAAACCCAACTTGTCTTAATGAATAAAATAGTAGAGTATTGTAGAGCATAAACTAGCTAGAATGATGGTGGCTTATCTTTGAGGAGAAAGAGATGGTGGATACGATCATTCACAAAATTATTATTACAAAGAGGTCAAAAGAGGCCTTTTATTATGAAGCCTAAAAAACAAAGAGGAAAAAACTTAAAGATAAAAACCATAACCCTAGAATATGAAACACCAAAAGTGTTGTGAGCCCCGAGGTGGTTATTTAATACATCAACTTCTTGGGGTCACAATGTTTGCATACGACCTCCATTCAAAGTGCATGATACCTCGTTTGAAAGAAACATCTGAGGATCAAAACGTTTGGATGGGGCCATGGAATGTTGTTAGAAACTCGTATCCCCCTGAATGTCCAAGAAACACCGTTTAGGGCCTTAAAACGGACCCAGAAGTTTGGGACCCAAAAAACCATAGAAAAATGCCAAGAAGATAGAGAACAATTGAGTTAGTGGATGAGGTGGGTGTTCATCAATATACACCTTGAAGAAATGGTTTCCATTGCATCAATTTCCATCATTATATGGGGGAAATTCTATTGAATTTGGCTCCTAGTGAGCCACTTGCCTTGGTGAAGAAGTTTCCATGCTTTGACGACCTTATAGAGTTGTCAGTTCTATTGGCGGGTGCCTTTCATTTATATATCCATTATTGGATCAATTATATCATGTTCAAGGTAGTTAGGGTCGAGTTCCATAGGGGACAAGTTCTCAGCTAGCTCTGAGGTGTCTAATAGAGGTGGAAAATATAGGCAAAGGAGATCCACATTAAAGACTAGATGCAGCCCAAGGAATGGGGTAATACTTAATTCAAAATCATTCTCTCCTACAGCCTTGGTGATTGTGCAAGGCCCATATCTAAGTGGGAAAATCTTGTGAAGCGGTCTTGCAAGGCACTCTTTCCGCAAATGTAACCAAACCTTATCACAAAAATTAAACTTATGTTTAATCTAATGTTGGTCATGTCGTCGCTTGTAATTGGCATTGACTCTCTGGAAGATATTATGGACTTGTTGGTGGATGTGCTGAATACATTCAACAAATATGGTTTCCTTATCAGCCTCAATTTGAGCATGGGAAGATTCTTCTTATCCAGATGCAATGGGAAGAGCTACATCAATTAGGGTCCATGGATGGAACCCCAAGCACAGATGAAAAGGGTTGTGGCTGATAAAGATATGAAGGGCTTGATTAAAGCTATGTTGAACATAAGAAAGACTCTCATCCCATGTGCAGCGATGTTTGGATTTGTACATTCTCATGATATGTGCAATCATCCTGATGACTACCTTCATCTATCCATCGGTCTGGGGTTGGAAGGAAGGTGATTTGGTGAGCTTGGTTTCCATCAATGACCAAAGAATGGACTGTAATGTACTCAAGAACCTACTATCATGATCTGAAATAATAGTCTGTGGTAGCCCAAAATGAACCTAAACACGCTTGAAGAAGAGCTTAGGAGTGGCCTCTATTGAGATACTCTTCTTGCAAGGTGTCAAAGTTGTCATCTTAGAGAATCTATAAACGACCATGAAGACATGATCATTACCATGCTTGGTTGATGGTAGACTATACATGTAATCCATGAAGATGGATTCCCAAGGCATACCGAGAGTAGGAAAATGGGTGTACAACTCATGTTTTTTAATTTTGGATTTGGCAATAACAAAACCAATACATGACCTAATATACTTGATGACATCTTATCAAAGTTTCGGCTAATAAAACTACTTTTACAATACAACCATTGTTTTTTCCATGCGAAAGTGTCATATTATCTAACTGTAATGATCTTCCTAAATCAACTTCACACGCTTGCTTGAAGGAGCAGAGAGGTGTCTCAAATGGCATAACATTCCATCCTTGAGATGAAAGTTTGGAACTGGTTTTCATGCACTCAATGTTTGATAGGTGGTAGCGAAATCAGAGTCATTTTTTTATAATTGTGGAAACCTTTAGGTATTGTTCCCACAAGAGTTAAGAAATGTGGTTAGTGCCACAATCGGGGGTCAACTTAGGTATTTTGCAACATGGTTGGTGTTTTCCTTATTGTACTTGATGTCCTAGTGGAATTGATTTAGGTATGTGGACCACTTCTGATGGCGGTCATTTTGTAACTTTCCTCATGTCTGCATAAATTGTAGAGGCATGTAATCAGTGTGGATTATCATTTATTTTCCTAGAATATAATGCTTCCACTGTCAAAATTCCTCCACAATGGAGTACATATATTTTTCAAAGGTGGGATATCGGTGAATAACATCACATAGTGTTTCACTATGATAGGCCACCATATGTCCCTGTTGAGTGAGGAATGCATCGATAACATAGTCAAATGAATTTGTCTCAATATCAAATGGTTGTTGCAGGTATGGCATTGTGATTCGAACTAGAGAAACATGGATTTATCTCCACCCTTTGTCACTTGACTTAACAACCAAGTGATATGAGAGAATCCCAACAAAAACATTTGGTAGAAGTTGGAGAGGCTAGAATGTTTTGGAGCTCTGTCATAGTATTTGGGGTTTTCCAGTCACATATAACTTAGATCCTAGCTAGGTCCACATGCACTCCATGTTCATCCATGATGTGTCCCTATTATTGAATTTGTTGCATTCTAAATGAGCATTTCTCTAGATTGGAATATAACTTCTGTTGTTGCAAGGTCCTAGAGACTTGTTGTATCTGTTGTAGATGTTTTTCCAAGGTCTGGCTAAATATGAGGATGTCATCCAAATATATAACCAAAAAAGAGATTGTGAATGACCACAAGATATAATCCATCATCCTCATGAATGCCATTGGAGCATTAGTCAAGCCAATAGGCATGAACAAAAATTAAAAAAGGCCTTCTTTAGATTTGAAGGTTGTTTTCCATACATTGATTTGTTATTTCAAAACCTAGTGGTATCTTATCTTCAGATAAATATTACTAAATAACTTGGAACCCTTACGTTGATCAGGAAGATATTCAATCCAAGGGATCGGTTATTTGTTCTTGAAAGTGACACTGCGTAGGGATTTATAATCAATGCAGAGTCTCCATTTCCCATCCTTCTTCTGTACAAACACAATTGGGAGACCACAAGGCAACGAGCTTGGACAAATTTGGCGCTTGTGGATGATATCATGAATACAAATATTTATTTCCTCATTATCCATAAGGCAGTGACTATATAATGGACCATTGGGTAAGGGAACACTAGGTAAGAAGTCAATGGATTGTTTGACTTGAAACTATAGAGGACCCTTGTAGGTGATGTTAATATATCTCTATATTCTGCTACAACCTTATCCACCTTCTTTTGTTGTGTAGAGATATCTTGTGTAGAGGTTGTGGAAGTCGTAGTTACCTTTGTTTTACCTTCTAATTGGATGATGAAGAGGACAGAATTCACAGTCTGAGATATTACCTTATGACATTGTTTTGTCGATATCAATGAAATTACATTAGTAAGAAATACCTTTGGTACATTGTAGAAATGACCTCCCTAAGTAAAAATTATACTATGGGGATGAGACTCTATGGTTGAGGGTGTGGCATTGTCCTAGCCTTAGCCTCTTGGCGACCTCGACTAAGATCAGGTTCTTCTGGCTCCCACTATCAATAATGAAATGTAGTGGGGTCCTCTTAATATTCTTTGAATCGTCTGGTTGGATCTTTACGGTTATGAGGGTAGTACTGGGTTCTACATACATGATCCACTTTCCCTATTCTAAAGCAGAGTCTAGTTCAGGGGCCAAATCCTTTTCTTTAATCTTGACGAACAATGACTATTGGAAGCATCATTCATTAGTGTTGTGGCAGGGGTTTTTGTGGAACACACACCACTTTCTAGTGTCCTTTTCCATCTTCCTATTTCCCTTATTTTCCTATGGCTTGGGATGGTTTTCATGAGGTTGGATTTTGTTGCTCTCTTTCTTGTTCTGTGAGTTAGGTCCACCTTTACTATACATCTATTGTTTCATATTTGTAGTCCTGAATTCTCACTGTGGAGATGTCCAAGAAATCCATCTCTCTTTGGATGTACTTGTGTAGTCCATTGTGGTACTTCAAAACTGGGTTCCACTTGGACTCTACAATACCCATCTTTGAGTACAAGTTATTGAAGATGTAGGTGTACTCTAGCACCATCGCATCTCTCTCTTGATGTAGAGTCATCCATATTATGTATTGGTGATAATAGTTTCCAACATGGTAGAATTCCTCCTTGAGGACATCAACAAAGGCTGGCCAAGTGCGTCCTCTCCTAAATGTCATAGAATCATCTTCGTTGTGTCTCTCCTAGTAAATTTCCTATAGATATTTGACATGGGGGAGGCATTTAAGGAGAGCACAAAGGTGATCTTTTTCATGCCAGAAACTTTTTGAATAGAATAACAACCCTATAACACATTAATCCATTTCCCCAAAGCATATGCATTTATATGGCCTTCAAATAAAGGGATAACAAATTTAACTTGTACCTTGAAGGTTGTCACACCTTTGAAATGGTTTCTTGTTGAAGCCTCATCACCCGTTGTTGGCATTCATCGAAGGATCTAAGTGAAGTCATCCATCATCATGTTCCTTCGTCGTTCGAGGCCTTCCTGGAGAAACATATTTATAGGACATACTGCTCCGTCATGTATCTTTTTCTCCATCAAGAGAGGCTTCTTGGGCTAGCAAGAGGGATCATCCACAAGTGAAACTAGATCGAGACCTAACTCTCTATACCCTGACCTCATTGGGGATATGCAACAAGAAATAATGATCATATTTCTTTGATACCACGTATCCATATTATGTTGAGAATGAAATGGAACACACATAGAAATATAAAGGGTGCAAAAATACAATGAAATCAAACTTCTATTAATGGATAAAATAGAAGAGTACTATAGAACACAAACTAGATAGAATGGTGGTAGTTTATCTATGAAGAGAAAGAGATGTCGACTAGGCTTATTTGCAAAAAAAATGATTATGAATAGGCCAAAAAGGGAATTTTATCAGGAACCCTAAACAATAAATAGGAAAAAACCTTAACCCTAGAATATGAACTGCCAAAAGTATTGTGGGCCTCAAGGTGTTTAGTTGATACGTCAACTTCTCGGGGCCACAACATTTTCATACGATCTTAGTTTGGGATGAATGATAGCTCGTTGCAAATAAATAGCTGACGATTACAACTTTTGGCAAGGGAAAGGAATATCATTGGAAACCCTAAGCCCCCTGAATGTCCAAAAAACACAGTTTAGGGCCTTAAAACGACCCCACAAGTTTAGGACCTGAAAAACCGTAGAAAAAATGTCAAGAATATATAGAACCATTGAACTAGCAGAAGAGGTGGGTGGCCAGCGATATCCATATAGATCAATAAATAATATGTAAACATCCTCCCTAAGAATGGTGAAATGGGATGAGTATCAATATGAATATGAAGAGATTATTCCTTATCTTCCACCTAGACTTAAAGAGCTTAATAGGAATCCAATAGCCATACAAGGTTTCAATCTAATGAACAATTATTTTTTAATTGATCAAATTATTCTTATTCTTGATAGAAGTTTGCACCAAGGCATAGTCAATTCCAACCATAGACAACTTTCAAATAGACTTCGATATTGACATCCCCAATCAAATTGTGCCCACCCTACTCTTCTATTCCATTTGTAGGTTGGGAAAATATATGTTAGACTTATGACCACTAATTTCAAATTTTACCACTGTGTCATTTGAAACCATAGGTTGCCACCATTTCCTAATCAAGTATGGGAAAGAGATGCAAAATTACATGAATCTGTAGTACTTCCAACGATGTAGTACTTCCAACTATTAAAGGTTTTTCATAATTAGAAACCTTCATGGAAGGAGTTAAAAAAAATTAGTGTATTTGTAAAATTATAATCTCTTTCCTTTCACTTATATATTAAATGTTAATCGTAATATTGATGGAGCTTTTAAGAATTTGGATACAACTACAATTTAAAGGGAAATCCAATCAGAATGTTTAACATACTCAACAATGTACTCAATTTGATACTCTAAGCAATAGTTGGACATCGCTTGATTGTTTTGCTAAAAACTTAAACTTTTGATCCAATTACTATATATAATTCGTATGTACATAATGACAGTTAATTCTAACATCAAAACATGGACTATTTTTCCCTAATGTCTAGGAAGCCCTAAGAAAAACAATTGTGCCCATTTCATGGAAGGAAAAAATATAATTAGTTTACTTTAGGGTTCTCCACGAATGCATCCCATTGGGCGACAATGCACTTTGATTTCAAGACGAACGTAGGAAAATCCACCACAAATACTAGAATAGAGTAGGGTGATGTGAATATCTCATTTGCTTTGGTTTCATGGAGTTGCCTATTTTAATAGGCTTCCTTGGAATAGATAACAACATTCGAATATTTTTAGAAAAGTATGTATAATATCATCTAGAATCGAAACACTATTTATTTGTAGAACTAGCCTTTTACTCCTCTTCTAACTTCCGATTTTGAATGTAACTAGTTTAAATGTTGGGAATTAAATGAACACGGTATACTATTTCTGTTCGTGGAATATTATGTGCATCGCATAGAAATGGTAAGATGTTGCTAGTAGATTTTCAATAAGAATGATGAAATAAAAGTATTTAATTCTAAGTTGTTCAGTATACCAATGGAAATTCAAAAGCATTGAGTAATTTAGTGGGGTGAGATTGCATTTATAAAAATTTTGAGTGTCATATATTTATTTGAAAATTTTAAAAGGCCTTTATACAATTGTTTTTGGGATGGTTATTATTTTTATTTTAAGAAATTTTATCCTTACAACTACATAAAGGTGGTTGATATATATGGATTTGAGTTATTATTTTGTTAGTTGAAATACATGGATTTGAGTTATTGTTTTGATTGTTGAAATTCATGGAAATGAGTTATTGTTTTGATGATAAGCTTGTATACTTTGTAAATAATTTAGTCATACATAAACCTTCTCAAGGTTAGTCAAGAGTTCATTTAAGTGATGCACATATATTTCAATAAAATTTTGATAGATTTTATGATTCGACTTATGTGTTCGTGTTGCCATCCATAGGAGAAGGATGGGGTCAACCTCATGTTGATCCAATGGCTATGTATTTTCCTTGTAATGAATTGGTTAGGCCCAACATAATACTTGATAGATTGTAATAGTTATCCATTGTATTTGGTTAGAATTTATGAAGTATAGGAGGTTAGGTTCTAGTTTTATACCATGTTTGAATGTCCTTATAAAATGTCTGAATGTCCTTATTTATGACATGTCATTTTAAGCCTAAAAGCGGATGATGTCGGAGACGAGATATAACATTGTTTGAAATAACAATAGACATATGACAAAGAAGAGGATATGTTTGCATTTAATGTCGAGAAAAGGTTACAATTTTGGTAAGAATTATAGTTAACTCACACGAGATTGTTGTCAGTGTTTGCTACCAATAGGATAACATAGAAATCTATGAAATAAAGAGTAGTTCCTAGAGTTTCACTAAAGGATATTAGCATTTCAAATGTATTATTAGGTTCTAAGGTTCAAGCTTGTTGAAGGAAAAGCATGTGAACTATCATGATTGTAGTGCAAATGATAGATTATTTTCATAGAATCCAAGCTTATGAGCGTTCGTATGTTCTTGTATTTTCTTGCCAAGTGTATGTATATAGAACTCTATATGAATAGCTATAGACCATCTCCATCTTCAGTATCTATGGAGGACATCAAATGAATTAATTCTAACCTTAAAAAAATACTAAATTCATGTAAGATATAATATGATTATTCCAAATTGAGGATTGTAAAACAATTAATGGTGCTTTGCACGGATTCTAGGATTGAGGATTAGGATATGATTAATTAAATAAAAAATAAATAAAATCATAGAGGGACATAAACAAAATCCAAGTCTTGGGCAAGCACTTTAATCCCATTTTTTTAATAGGCATATCAAATCCAGAAGTGGTTTGAAGAATGCACAAGTGCTCGTCACTAAGGCTACGAGAAAGGAAGTGGGCCATTGAGAGAAGAAATAACATAAATTCTAAACACGGGCTAGACTTATGCGCTTAACACTACACGCGTTATATATATAAAATTGCAATTTTATTTTCTTCACTATTTTATAGTTATGTCATTGTGCTCTTCTGATTCATATTTTTGGTCTCTAATTCTATGGTATATTATATTGTATATGTTCACATTTTTTTAGTTTATTGTTTTCTAAGACTCTATATTGTGTTAACTTGTCCTGCGTCATTGTAACTACTAGTCAAATACATACATTTCAAATGAAGATATTTTATGGAAACTTGGCATGTACATTGTTAATGACACTAATATTTCTAATGTAGTATAGATGGATGATTTCCCTTGTTTAATGAGGAAGACATTTGGGTGCAATTATGTAACGTAAGTAGTGTTACATAAAATCTTTTCCTCACTTTGTTCGTGGCACAATCCATACTTACATGAAGAAACACTATTTTATTCATGTTCATTGGAATCATGTGTAACAACTGTAGGGAAAATTTTAGGGGCTAGATTTTTTGCATATGCTAATTTTCTATGTTCTCTTTCAAAAAATGATTTGTTGATATCCATTTTATTCTAAAAATAGTTCACCCAAATCATATAGGATAAAAGTATTTTGCTGTAAATTCATCAAAATTTTCTAACACTATATAAATCATTAGAAATTTGAATATTTTTACAAAAATACTCCCAAACATTTTATGATTGATATTTTAAAAATCAGTAAAATCTACCAAAGTATATACACTTTTAAATATGTATGGATGCTTCAAATTCTCCTTGAACCATTAGTTATGCCTACTATTATATATTAAAACAGGCTCATCTAATTTTATGTTGTGACAACCAACTCCAAAAGCCACTACACAACAATTCTATGAAGTCATATTTAGTTGCCTATGTAGTTTCCTAGCAAGTTGCATGCTCAGATCATAAAGGGAAATATATTGGAAGACAATTTGATTCACAAGTAGTGTTTCATTTTGAAAATTAAGCGATGTAGAAGTAGTAAAATCTATATCAATATCGATGCAAATCTAAATCTAGGTTCTTGATAAGTGCATGTATCAACCAATTGTACTTGTAAATATCTCCCACTTAACTTGCATTGCCTTGGTTTCATGAATATCAAAGTATGTAATAGTGATCATCTCCCCTGTCTATATACCCCCTTATTGGACTTCAAGGATTTATCATAGCATGTGATATTTTGTCACTGCGACTCATATCAACCTCAAGAAAGAAAATCAAAGTAGGACAAACAAAAACATGGAATAAATGTTGAGACCCATGCATGTAGTTATGTACATGATTTGAACTCATGTTAAATGCAATTTATAAAATTATTTAGAAGGGAGGGACTAAAGGTGTTCATAGGCTTTCGTTTTCTTTCTTTTTAGAAAGTGGAAAAATATATGATAACTTAGTTGCCAATTAACAAGTTAGGATAGTTCTATTACTTTAATTTCTCTAATAATATTATTCAAAGAAAACCATGCCACCTGAAATGACCTACCAGTGTTTTTTAAGGAGGAAGACTTTCACTCATGTTAGATGTCTTTGGGTCTTGGGAAATTAACCTAAACATGAGCTCTTATCACATGGGAAGTAGTTTTAGGTGTGTATGTCTCAAGGGGTGAGTGCAAGCTAATGATGGTCTCTCATGATGCATTAGTGACAATGCAAACCTGGAAAAACAACAATATGTTAAACTGAATGGATTATTCAAGGTACTTTTAAAGTGAATTTTAATATGGTGTAAGAATATGAAATGTAGGAAATTGAATTAGCTTTCCCAATATACAAATTTTATTCATAGAAATTGTGAATAAATAGGTCAAATTTGAATTTTTATGACAATGGTATCTTATTTTTCCAACAAAATATAAGGTATATGTTTTCATTCGTGTAGGTATTGAGTGTCCTAATGATGGAATTTAGTTCCAAAAACTTGTATACTTGTAGAGAACCCATTTTTCGTGTGCCGTGTATWTTTTGGAAATTTTGAATATTGATTTTATATATTTTTAAAATTATCAAAGTCAACATATGCSTGGAAWTACAACATCTTTTGTTTGCGTAGGATAAAAGGGTCTTAACATGATCAAAACATATTTGTTTTTATATTGTAGGTATTAGTCTCCTCTAGTGTTGCATATAACTCATTTGAMAAATAGTTAAGCCAAGAAAAATTTATAGCAAAAATAAGAGAGGTATGTATTCTAGGATTTTGATATATGTGAAGACAAAAATAAATTAAAATTAGTAAAAAATAATAATTTAAAAATATATATGTTTTTGAAATCTGTATAGTCAGATCGATCTATGTCTATAAATTATTCAAGAATTGGATTGTTTAGCCCATACAAAAATAATGTCAAAGACATAGATATAAAGGGGTATTAACAAAAATGGAGGTTTTTATTAATTTGTAGACTGAAACACTAGGTTTGTCATCCCAAACCTAAATCTAAGACAACCAATTCAACATACACCTTGTCAATCATGACCAAAAATTTTAAATTCAAACAAGCACGCACACGCTCTAGGAGCATGCACGTGCTCTAGGAATGTGTGCACACTCTTAAAAATCATTTCCTTCCTTCTCTATCTATGTCATCCCTCTCCTACATCAATCCCCCCCCCCTCTCTATATCACTCTCACTCTCCCTCTCTACCCCCTGTCTATCTCCCTCTCTCTCCCTCATAATCCTATACAGGGTAAGACCTAGACATGGAAAGATTTAGACATCACAAGGCATGGAAATCCCTAGAACTAGACCTTACCTTGACAT
>SNQJ01S0071148.1:0-16618 GCA_010110895.2 Picea sitchensis
GCATGGGGTAAACGGGGGGGTAGAGAGAGATATTTCATGTTAACAAGAGTGTGTGCACGTTCATGTTCCTAATAACATGTGCACTTTAGGAATGCGCACGCATTCCTAAAGCGCGTGCATTATTTTTATTTCAATTTTTTAGGAATGCACATGCATTCCTAAACATGTGTTTCTTAGTAACATGCGTGCATTGTTGAGAGCACACACGTGTTCCTAAGAATGTGCCTACGTGGCTCGTTGAGTGGAGGTTTGGGGTTTTTTGAACCTATCACATCAGGAACATGTGTGCATTCCTAGAAACACACACACGTTCCTGCGAGTGCACATCCCTTCTCACCATGTTGCCACTTTATCATCCACCAACTTCGTGCACTCACCCTTTAATGAAGAGCATATTGTGACTTTGCGTCTTGTACCTGATGTCCTCATATTTGTGCTCAAGCTCACACATGTTAATCAGATTCCTCAGTTTAAAATACATAACTAGAATCAAAGGATGCTTAATATTTTCCGAGAGTTTGAGATCCTATTTTCGATTAACAAGCAAGTAAAACCTTTCTACAGAGTTTTCATGACATTTGGTTTAGAATAGTAGATTGTTCATAAAAGGCAAAGATCATAGATGATTTCTTCTAGAAAAATCCTTCTTTTCATTTCCTCATTTTTTAACAAGCCCGTCTCTTTTTCATAAATTTGTTAATGGTAAGGGGAAAGAATGTAGATTTTATAACCTATTATAAAGTGTCTTATTCCTTGTATAATGAAGTCAATTCTTCATGTGGTTGTAGTGACAGGGTTGCAGAGTCATTCGCTATGCATGATACCTATGTTGTTTCAAGTCCTCAAGAGAATCATGCAAAAACCAAAAAGCAATATTGTGCGCAATCAAGGAAGAATGATCGTGTGAATTTGGTCATATAGGATAGGAAACTCAAGAGAAGAACCTCCAAGGGATAAAAGATATGGAAAGCCCAAATTTCCTATGCTTGATGCAATGTTCGAACCCATGAAAGAGAGGAGGTGAAGAGTCCAAATGAAGACACAGATGCTGAGAAAATGAAGAATCTAGGAAGAGGAATGGATATAACTACACCAGATAGAGAGGAAGCAAGGAGTCTAGAAGACAAACAATCCCAAGGGCAATGATTGAAAAATGTTATAAATGCAATTTATCCCCATCCAGAGGGAGAGGGATGGATAACCGAGAATTGGATCTTGTATATTTTATCAAGCTTGGGGGAAGATTTGAAATCTCTTGGATTTTTCTTGTACCTTTATCTGAGGAACTCTTTTTAAATATTGAATACAAGGGAAAGATAATTCATGGTATATTTATGCAATTATGCATTATTGTTGATTGTTTTCTGCATATGTTAGTAATTTGTCATTTCTGTCAATTGGCTATGTAGGAAACAATTATGAATGGATTATTAACTCGATTGCAGGGACATATTCAATGTCATATATATGCATATGGGTGTGATAGTATGGTTTCTTATTGTGAAATGTGAATTATTTATGTTTCCATAAGTAAAACTATATGCCTGAATTGATTTATTTATTGTTTGAATAGGACTACATTTGCATAGTAGAATAGGAATGCATTTAGGATTTAGTGTAATTTAAATGAGTAATTATCTCTTCGAAGAGAAATCCATTTGGTTAGTGGCAATCGAGCCCACATACTGGTGGAGATTTCCATACCAAACGAGAACATGTCTGATTGGGACCCGCTATCAGGAAATCCTCCATGTTGGCATGGGGCATTTTCCCCCCTGTAAACAAGTTGTAGTTACACTCAATACTTGTGCAACATACAACAATTCACTTTTCTAATTTTCAATTGCATTTAAGAACAATAAATAGATTCTTTATTTTACTATGTTCAGCATTCACCTTGATCAATTATGCACCCATTATTAGACAATTATTGGATTAAGCTCTCATTAGCATGGATCTTCTAGCTAGAATTGGTCAATATCTAACTACTTTTAAGATCGGACCTCCATGCTTTGTATTTTTTTGGTCCCTAACAACTTCCTTGTTAGTCAAAGAAACTTTTCTTGAATTTTCTCTAAGGTGTACCATTGTCAACTTGGGGTGACTATTTTAACTGAATATCATAAAGTTTTAGGGTTCCCTATATAGTGACCCACTCTTTCTTAACCTTTTAACCAATTATTAAAAAAAAATAGAATTTTGTACATAGTATCCAACTCTTTTCGATATAAAATTATTTCTTCTTCTAGCTTTATACCAACTTCAACAAACAACTCTTCAAGAACAAGCATGGAATATTCATATTCATCACCATCCAACATCAATGGATTTTAGAAGTTCAAGTTATCCATATTAAAGTTTGGATAAATTCCATGGGAAAGCTAATAAGTCCAAGCTTAATGCATTTTCTTAAAATTTCTCAATGATGGTATGAGTTCCATATCTAAGAAAATTAACCTTCCTATCTTTTAGTTTAAATGTTCCTTCTTAAGCTAAACACAAACTATATCTCCTATGAAAAACTAATGATCCCTACAATGTTGATCATGTCTAAACTTGTGCTTCAATTAATTCTTTTCTCAATGATGGTATGAGTTCCATATCTAAGAAAATTAACCTTCCTATCTTTTAGTTTAAATGCTCCTTCTTAAGCTAAACACAAACTATATCTCCTATGAAAAACTAATGATCCCTACAATGTTGATCATGTCTAAACTTGTGCTTCAATTAATTCTTTTAAAAGGCTTCTCGAACATGAGCATGTTCAATCCTCGGGAGGAATGACTCTAATAAGCCCTATTTCCCTTCCCATTTACTCTAACTGAATGCCTCTCTCTTTTATGTATTTCACTATTACATTAAAATTTGATAATGTTCCTAATGTTTGGTTGATATAGTATTGTTGATTAATACATTTGCATTATATTTGTGATAAAAACTCATTTTTTAAAGCAGCTCATTTTTTCATGATGACACCAAGGTGCATGACTCATAAATATGCCGGAAGACTCACTACATTGAAAATATTATAATTTGATATGATTTAAGGAGTTAACCCATAATGATAATGGTATAATGGATACATATGACGTGTGTTTGAATGATATATTTTACAAAACTATTAATGAATTATTAAGTGTGACAGGGAAGAATTATAGGCATGTGGACTCAAAGAGTGATTCTAGATATTGAACCCAAGATGAGGTTAAGAGATTGATTATGTTAGTCTAGATATTATATGATTATGATTTATATTTCTTTTGGACGATACTATTTGATATGTGTCTCTAGATGTGTGTAGGGACGTGGATTAATGTTGATAATTAAGCTTGCATACAAGTAAAGGGTGTATGAATGATGTGTGACATGTGCACAATTAGAAGAGGAGTAATAATCTTCTTCCTACCTATTAAAAATTCTCTCGATGTAATGAGTTGGAAAATTCATGTGCTCGCCCAAGAGGTTATGCATTGCTATAAGGGAAAGTTATGGATTCGATTTCTCATGAGTATTAGTTGAAGGGTGTTCAATAAAGACAAAAACTATGTATTCCTCAATAACCATGAGCCTTTCACCAATAGTAAACAGGATGGAGTTAACAAGGTCTCACCCATGTTACGTCAGTTATGAAAATATGTATAAATGAAGAGGTGGAGTGAACACAACCTCACCCATGGTAAAATTTGAGAAGGGTTGGAGTGATCATGACCTCACCCATGATACCAATATTCATTGATATTTGTAATTCTAAGATAAATATCATTTACATGCATAGCATATACAAATGATATTTTAAATAATAAAATTGTATTTGCGAATTATTGTTAATTAAAAGGCACACTTGATTTCACAATGAAAGGGTTTTATTTAATTAAAAAGAGTAATCTTATGTGAACACACATGCATGTGAGTTTTAAAGATAGGAGGGAAAGTGGAAGAACAAAAATAGGGAAGTAGTTGCGAAATGGGAGAGTAAGTCTATTTATTAATTAAAAATTGGAAAATTATCCATGAAAGAGACATGTGGTTGGGTGGATAATAGGCATATTAGTGAATTACAAATTAGAAATTATGCATGAAGAGACATGTGACATTTTGTGCAAATATATAGAAAAAAAAAGAGGAGACTTGCATGGGACGAACCTTATGCACCATAATGTTGGATAGATGTGATAATTCAAAAGATTGGCTAACTAATTTTCATTCAGACCAATGAATCTAATCCCCTTGGTTATCGTCCTATATATTTTCACTCGCTATGTGTGTTTACATTCATTCCTAACAATTGTAACCATTGTAATTGTCCCTTCATCTTCCATACACAACCGTTTGTCTTGCTTTGATGCACTATAATCATCACATGTGCAATGCCTCCCTTTACTTTATTGACATGCTCTCATGTTTCACAAATTCCTGGATACTCTTACATAAGTTTTATTTATTATCCACTACATAGAGTCACATAGATAATTAAACAAATAGATAATTATATTAAAATTGTAAACAAATAAATAAAGTTATAAGAAAACTTAAGAAACATATTATCATATTCTAAATGATCAAACATAGGGATAAAATAAAGATTATCAAATAAAAGTAATTTTTGGACCTCGAGGATCCTCTCATTATATTATGTACGACATTTGGATTGGTCGATACATTTTGAATGTTAGTCAGCACAGGTCAATGGCTGGTTCGATTCTTTCTACAGGCGATTGTGAATTCAACTTTTTGTACACTTGTTTATGACTTCTCTTGGGCGAACCGTTCTTTAGTCCGGGAACCTGACAAGTGAACAGTATCAATATTCTTAAAAGGATATAGATAAGATTCCCACTGTTATAATGAAAAAAAAAAAAATACCATAAACGACAGACAGACAGAGGCAGGGAAGCATTCATTAACTACAATATTGAGGCGGTGGAACGGGGAAGCTTCCTTTTACTGTGTCGCCATTAATATTTCCAGTGCTGTCCTTTTTTTCTTTTCTGGTCTCACTCTCACTATGGAACCCACGCGGTTTGGTGGACGCGTAAAGGAGTGAAACCAACCACAGCCAAACCAATATTCTCTTTTATCTTTTTCTGACGTCAGCTTCACGGAGCTCAGCGTTGCACTCACTGTAACGGATCGTATCTACGATTTGTATTAAAATTTCCACAACCAAAATTTATGTACCCGCAGACAACAACAAATAATTTCGGAAATCTCGGCTGGAAAGTGGCTTGGAAGGTATATATATATATATCCGCTGGAAATACTCGCACTCCTATCGATTTAGTGGCTTGGAAGGTCCATATATATAAAAAAAAATTAGGCAGTTATTATATATATATATATAAAAGTTGAGTAGTTATTAAATTTATATGATGAAAGCATATCGTAATTGTGTTCTCATAATCATTATACTATCCACCAATAAGTAAGTGGAAATCTTATGTGGAGTAGTTTAATTCGGGTGTAATCTTTTTCTCCAAGTTTTGTTTTTCAAGTAAAAAATGGATTTGAATTCCGTCAAATTTTCAGGGGTAGTTTGAGTTTTGTATGGATCTAAGTTCTATATATCTCAGGATTTTATTTTAGGGGTTTTGCCCCATTTTAAACCAACTCAGATGCTCAAAAAATCGATCAAAATTCTGAATTGATCAAAAATTTAAAAACGAACAGTCGAAAAACCTATCCGAAAAATAACTTGGAAGGATTTTATTTTAGGGGTTTTGCCCCATTTTAAACCAACTCAGATGCTCAAAAAATCGATCAAAATTCTGAATTGATTAAAAATTTAAAAACGAACAGTCGAAAAACTTATCCGAAAAATAACTTGGAAAAGAARATTACTTCTACTTCATTTTGTATTAGTTARATTAACTGCAGTTAACTTAGTTTACCACCTTGRACACAGATATTGCAAATTATAAACACCGTGCAAACTTTATCTATGTAACTTTCACATGATAGATATTTTGGTTGAAATTTTGCAAATGTTTATTGTTTTATTACGTAAAAAACAATTTCAGCATGTGGAAATATCATATAAGTTGAATTAGGTAAAGTTGACATAGTTTAGTGATCTGGATAGATACATTTGAAATTATAAGCACCTTACCAATTTTATGTCCAACTTTGATGTGTGATAGATATTTTATAAAAACAACTTTATAAATGTGTATTGTTTTCCTCAATGTTTGAAAACTTTGTAAATGTGTACTGTGTTTTGAAAACTTTGCAAAATGTGTTGTATTATTCCACCTGATAGAATGTTTATGTGGGAGATATCATTATCATTTGCAAGTGTATACGGTAAATGTGTACTGAGTGTTTTAAAACTTTGCAGATGTGTTGTATTATTCCACTTGATAGAAAGCTTATGTGGTAGATATTATTATCATTTGGTAGATATCATTATCATTTGTAAGTTTATGTGGTAGATAGCATTATTATTTGCAAATTTAAGTTTATATGGTAGATATCATTTCTCTATCACATATTGTAAATGTGTTATATAATAATTATTTAATAGTTGTATTTATGATGTTTATTTTATTAGTTCTATTTATGAGGATTATGGTTATGTTAATTATCCTATATAAGTAGGTTTAACTTAAGCAAAAGGTTTATGTATGAGTTTTTGAATCTCTCTGTATTTAGTAAATCTTTAATTAAGATAGATCTTTAGTGTCATGGTTATAGATATGTTATATTATGTTACTTATGTTTTGTATTAGTTTAATATATATCATTGTTAAAATTTATGTATACCATAGTATTTATTAGTGTTGGAGTGATGATTGTGTGTAACACAAGGGCTTCATCTTTTTGACCAATATCTTATCACTTTCATTCATAAAAGGGGGTTATAAAATGTAAAAAATAAAGCCAACATATTGTAGGTATTGGGGGGATGTGAGGTATGGGGGGTTTATGGGAATTGGGGGTATAAAAAAGGCTATTTGATAAAAATAGGGGATATCTAGTAAAAATAGCGAGTTTTCTACTAGAAAGTTGTAATGGGAGGGGGGATCCAACAAAAGGATTTTGGGAGGTATTTGTCAATATCTAGTGAAATTATACATATTCTTTAATATCCCACAAATGCACATGCTATGTTATAGGTTCACTAAGTGGAAACCCTATAGTATCTAGTTGGCCTGCTTCCATGACAATCTAAGAGACAGAATTGATACTACTAAATTGTAGTTCATGATTTACTTACACATTTTTCAAGCCTTCCCATGCAGTTTTAGCTATTTTTAAACCCATTCCCTGAAGAACCAACTCGGTGTGTGAATTTCATTTCCAACGAGCTAAAGAAGACTCAAAACAAAACATAAAGCAAAAATTTATGATCTTGGCAAGCTCCCCTTTTGGGGACAACTCACATTCCTCCAACTAAGCATTCCTACTTAGTGTTAATTGTTGGGTATGTGTAATATTCTTTGCATGACTAGACTTAGTGTTTGTATTGCGTTAGGGGCGCAGTGGGGTTGCAAGGGGGGTCACGAGGGGGCAGAGCCCCCCTATGTGGGGGTTCAAGGGCAGTTCCCCCCCGCCCCAAAAAAATGGCATTTTTAGTGATTTTTCGACACATGGATTTCTCTGATGGTTTTCTAATTAAGGTTAAGGAATTAGGGTTGTTGACTAATTTGAGTCAATGGATTAGGAGTTTTGGATGCCACGGGATCCTGTATATGTATTGTATTGTAAACAATGAAGATAAGATTAATAGAAGATTAGAGGTGCGGCTCTAAACAAGTTGTTGGTTTTCCTAGTTTGGGTTTCTAGGGTAAAATCTATGTGTAATGTGTGTGTGTGTGTGTCATTGTATCTTTTATGTTTTTATTAAGAATATGTTTGTAGCAATTAATTGTACAAGGTTAAAAACTACATTAACTTCATGGTAGAGTTGGGGTTCTTGCATATTAGGGTTTTTTGGCATTATTATAAAATGTAGTTTTAGTACTCAGTTATAATATTTTTTCAAATAAGCATAGCTACCCAATCCCTTCTCATAGATAACCTACCACCATTCTAGCCATTATGCATTGCTATGTATATTGTAGTGTTTTTCACTATTTGATTCAATAAATAAAAAAATCTCATTGTAATAATCCGATTTTAATCATATGTCCTCTCTTCAATATTGTGTTCTTTCATTTTGTTCTCGATCCAATACAAATTAGTATGGTAAAAATTTTAAGTGTTACCATTAGTGATTATAGTCACATTGCTATCACTGTAGATGGTAGATGGAAGGAAAAAATGAAAAATCATGTGGGCACTTCACTAACAAAGAGAATTTGAATATGAGATGCAGGTTATGTTTTTGACCCAACACACTCTCTCTTGGCATAAGAAAAGTACCTAACTAGATTACTCAGTTGAAAGGGAACATGATTATTCATTTTCATTAACGTAATGCACAATACATGTATAAATCGCACTCTACCTCCTCAGCACTCCTCTCTATCCCTTGGCAATGTCGCTTCATTCTATCTACTCTCTAAGAATTTCCTAACTCTTCAACGAGAATGGTTAACTAACTAACTTCATATGAGAGTGACCAACCTAATCCTCTTTCTTTCCATACTATTTTTTCTTATGTGGCATGACCATTCGCCTTCTTATTTCAAAATTTAGCATCCCCAACAATTATAACCACTACAATTGTCTCTTCATCTTCCATATGCAACATTTCATATTCCTTTGGCACATTCTCGATAATGGATGCTCAACATACTTCACATGAATTCTCATGCTCTTACTAACATCACACTTTGAGCACTCTCTATCTCCAATTTCTTAGGTTCAAACAAAGATATCATTTATAGACATAAATAATAATAAAATATAGACACAGAGTACATGAACATATTACTCAGTTAAAGTGGACATGATTATTCATTTTTACTAACAAAATACACAATACATATAGAGATTACTCTCTACCCCCTTGTTCTCTTCTTTACACTTGGAAGACTCTCTAGACTCCATAGATTCTATAAGCATTGTCTAACTCCTCAATGAGACTAACTAAATAACTTTCATATGAGATTGGCCATCATCCTATGTAGCCTTACTTGGCATGATTGTTCACCTTCCACATCCAACTCCTAAAGTACTTCCCCAATAGTTGTAGTCACTATCATTGTCTCTTCATCTTCCATACATGACCTTCCATCTTCCTTTTATGTTCTCTCAATCATGCATTCTCACCAGAATTCATATGTGCATTGCATCTATTGTGCTCTTGTTAACATCATACTTTCAATTTCAATGATTTCACTTGTTTTGCTTAAGTTCTATCATGTGATTTCATTCTTATATTCATTTTTCTTACCTCTCTTGTACTTTCATAGTGTGTTTTCATACTTAACCAATTCATAGATGGCTCTACATTTTGTTCCCCTTGAAAATGAAACAAAGCACATTTGTGCGTTGTTCCTTCATCCTCAACTTCACATGAAATAACTTTTCCCTTGTAAAAAAAGGTATACTCCTACTCAAAAATCCACGTACTATCAGTATTCATCTATTTCTCAACTTCCCCAATATTTTTCATATTATGTGTTTTGTTACCTAACCACCTTCTCTAACACCTTCTCTAACACCTCCTCGATCTCATCTAGTTTCTTCCTTGGCATTTGTATATTTTCTTCTTCTCTTCATATTCTTCTATGGTGGCTCGTTGTCTTTGTACTCATATAAATATGCAGCATTGAATATGGGCTATATGTCAAACCCCTTTGGCACTCCACCTCATTTTCATTATCACCAAAAGAAATTTCCAATTTTGCACAGTCTAATAGTTTTTATGATCAATTTGTCATACAAGCCCTCAAGATGATGCTCTTTACTTAGATACACCATAATTTTGTTGCCAAGTTCATCTCCTATACATATCAATGTGTTCTTTATACACTGCACTTTTCTCTTTTAGTCACTCTTACTTGCACCTACTCCATATGCTTTACAATTTCGTCTATGTCATCACTCCTCCACGTGTCAATGTGCTCTTTATACTCTGCACTTTTCTCTTTTAGTCACTCTTACATGCACCTACTCCATATTCTTTGCAAATGCCTCTATGTCATCACTCCTCCACATGTTGATTGACAAATTAACCAAGTTTGCAATTCCTCTAGATTTCCTTCCATACACAATCTTAAAAGGTGAAAATATCATGAATGTGTTCACAAAGTTGTTATATGTGAATTATAACTGCACCAAAACCTAATCCTACTGTTTTGGCTAATCTCTATCTATGCATATCAAAATATTTTCAAGGCTTCAATTTATTACCTCCACCTATCTATCTATGTGAGAATGATATATTGCATTGTACTACAACTTCATATCCATCTTCGTCCATAGTGTCCTCCAAAAACAACTAAGAAATATTGTAACTATATCCAATGTGATCACATTTAGTGATCGATGTAGGCACGTATCACATTCTTGAAAATAATTAGGCTTTGTGCAATATGTTGCATCACTAGTTTTCTTGGAAGACTTGAAGTTCACAATCTTTGAAAACATATCAACTACAATAAATGTTGCATCAAATCCGCATTGCATTCTTGGTATGGTATTAATTGATGTCAATATGTGCCATCTAAATTTCAAATAATAGTCATGGGAGCTCTTGGTTATTGGAATTCAATATTGTATGTCATAAGCTAATATTTATCAAAGGTATAACAGATACCATAAAGCAGAGAAAAGTTATGGGAGTCATGATGATTACAAATGGCTATTGTGTACAATTAAGTAATAGTAACAAGAATAAGGAGCATGGAGAAAAACCAACAAGTAAAGAATGGAATTAATATGGATAAAAAGAAGGATGTGAGTTCCTAACCTTCTTTCTTGAGATAAGAAAAGACATTGAAGTAAACTAGGTTACAAAGCATGATTACAAAGGAGGTTATGGAAGCTTGGTATATGCTAGAGTTAATCTACCAAGGAAATGACAACATACATGAAGTGATGAACGAACCATGTGATGCTTGAACCATCTCTATGATAAGTTGTATGTATCCTTGGAATAGTTGTAACTTATAAACCAACAACTTATGTGTAAAGAAAGTGAAGTAGATAATGAACTTCTACTCAATTGGGAAACTGCTAATAGAAAAATAAAGAAATCCATGGAATGGATTTGTCTTGGAGGACATAGAATAACTTGCAGAGGGTGATTCAATGAAGTGAAGAGGAAGAATTTAGGACTGATAAAAGCTTAAAGATAGCTAGAGATAAGGGCATCAGATATCATATGATGAATGTTAATGTTGTTGAAAAATATTACAACATTGAGGAAATGATTCCTATAGTAAATTTGAATTGTTGGTTGCGATAAATATAGGGAATGATGAGTGCATTCTAAGTATACAAAAGGAAGAAACTCAAAGAAATACATAACAATCGTAATTACTTCTAGATGAGCATTATAAGAAGGCATATGAAGTGGAAAAGTGTATTTAAACTTGGCATGATTAAGATGGAGTAGCATTAATAGCAGCATTGTGAAGTGTTGGAATGTCCAAGTAAAGTTAAAGTTAGGAAATATTGGCCAAGAAAAGGAAGCAGATGTTGAGGATGTAATACTAATATGGTATATGGATGGAAATGAGGAATGGCCAAGTTTGGATTAGCTATAATTCTTAGGAAAATGGAGCAACAATGCAAAGGTAATCATAATGAGATTGTAGAATATTGTCATAACCTAGTGGGATTTGAGGACAACCAAATATAGCAAAGGAAGATGGGAAATGATAAATGAATCTACAGGATGTTAAGGGAAATGGAGTAGAAACAAATGGTGATCATGGCTAGCAAAGTATCCATGATCATGAAGGAGCTTTCCTCACCTTTAGCTTTCTTTTGTTTATAATAAGTAGCATTGTATGCTTTAAAGGTAGAAAGTAAATGTGTGTGTGAATTATACTTAGGTGATAAAATCATAGGAAATTATTCATGGCGTGATTGGTACTAATCCTCTAGAATCGCATCAACTATGATAAGAAATTCCATGCTATGCAGGGGAATTGGAAGCAAGAATTCCTTAACTCTTTTTTTGCAACATCATTTATATTTCTTAAGAATGATGAAGTTATTATGTGTAGGCATGGGAATTATGGAAAATGCAAGAGAATAGGATAGTTGGAATTCATATGCACCATGATCATATTGAAATGGTATATTACCTAAGAAAGTATGTTGTGCATATGTAATGATTATGGCATGATGATTAAATTTGTTTGATGATAATCGTGTAACCAGAAAATGTTGATAGCATGGTTGAATATGTTGATGATAATGTTTTACATAAGATAGTTAGCTTTGTGAAAGAAAAGGAAAATAAAATGTACTTGATCAAGGGTTAGTGAAAGGATTAGGTAAGCCTCCATAAGACAAAAACTAATCATGTGACATCAGAGATGTTGATGGAAACCATGTAAGTATGGAATTATTTATGCGTATATTGCATAGTTTCTCAAGGGAATTTAGGTAAGCATTCCTTCAAACATGATGTGTTATCATAATTTGATATGTTATGTAGTTGAATGCATTGTATGAATGATACCAAGGGGGGTATGGTAAAGGAAGGAAGCCTTGAACATACAATATTGTTTAAAATCTAGAACACATTCATATGAAATATAATGTCATGTCATGGTGTGCTATTTAAGATATAATAACCATAGTGGATGTGTATTTATACTCTTGTCTTGGAATGGATGCCATATGAAATACCCATGTAGTTAGGGAATAGTATTGTTGGATGTGGAAAGGCTATAATGTTGCACAAGTTTTCAATGGTATCCCTTCTTATGTAGGTATCCTGGGATATAACATTTTCCAACATTAAGGCACCATTAGAGGGGAAGTGTTTCCTGAGGGATTGTTGAGTAGAGAAAGGAAATGCCTTCTAGTACACCTGAGGGATTGTTTAGTAGAGAAAGGGTGTATTCATGGTGTTTTGTTGGTCTAAAAATGAAGGTGTCCAGATGGTGGAGCAAGTATTAAGAAGGTGGTTGGATGATGTATCAAGGTGTTAGCTAGACCTTCCAACTCATTATCGTGGAATGCATGACATGAGGCTATGGTATTCCTAAATCAATGTAATGATGCATTGAGTGAATGGGCATAAGCATATTAAGAAAGTGTGAAAGTTATGATTATGCATACATATGTGTTGGCACATATATGTTTGATTGCATTGTGTGAATGTATGCATGTGCTACATTTAATTTCAATTGATATGCTAATAGTTGAAATGATGGAATTGTTGTTAATTCATAATTATGATATCATCAGATAGGGATTTTGTGGATGCAATGAAATTAATTCTATGAAAAAGTAGTCATGTTTTGATGGACTACAAGAAATCTTTGTTGGGAGAATAGAGTTGTAGAAAGGGATTTTTTAGATACAGTAGTCAAAGTAAGCCATAATGAAGACATGGACTATTGACTACATAATTGAAAGATAAGTAAATGTGAAACTTCCTATATTGATTGGAAATTTATTTCTATAATAACCATTTCAAAAGTTGGTTGAAAGATAAATAGATGATTCATAATATTTGTGTGTTTATGCTTATGACATAGGTAGATGGTGAAACTACCTGGTAAAGTTGAATGATGGATTTTGTAACCTGGAAAACCCAGTAAGAAGGCCCGTGTGATGACAATAGAACCCTATGATTTCTATAAGTTATTGATTGATTAGAGGTTGTTAGTGGGATGCGTGGCAATAAGACTCTATAAGTTGGTGCTCTTCTTGCACATGAAATACTTGGAAATATGGATCACCCAAGGGACAGTTTAGCAAAGAAGAGGATGCTTAAGCCTAGAAGAGTGAGTGTGGCAAGGAAGAGGCAACTTAAATGAATCTGCCATGAGAAATTCATGTGGCATCTTTGTTGGGATAAGGAGGGTGTGTCAGAAAGGATTGTGAGTTGAACTCTTATGCATGGCAGCTTTGCAAAGAAAAGAAACATTCACATAGATAAGTATTGAACTAGAATTTTGTACTTAATTTTGTATTATGATTATATGTGCTTACATTGTGGAGATGATAACTCTTGCAAATATGTTAAGTTTTGCATAAAACGGTTAGAACATGTTTTTTTTTTCCTTTATGATTGTTATAGGTGTATCTAAAGAGTGAAGACATGATTGTGTTACTAGAAAATGAAACATCGGGTATAGTATTATTCCAGGGAGGTGTTGTGCTAGCAACAGGTCCCCCCTATATACCATTTTAAACTTTAGCACTTTCTGGAGTCTAAAAAAGTATGGGGTCCCTCTTATTCTCTTTTTCATTTTTTTGCATGTGCATCGTTCACCTTCATTTTTCAACTTTGAATGTCTTTGAAGTTTACTTGGACTTCTTGGTATTCCCCCTACTCAATCCCTTTAACTCCTCACAACTTCTTCTAGCCATGACTTATGCATTTTTCTTTACCTCTTCAAAATTTTGCATCTTCTCTTGTTTCACATGAAGTTTATTTTTATGTGGTACAACGTGTTTCGCATAGAATTTATTTTCTTGTGACACTATCTATTTCGAATTAAAATTACAGCCACGTGATACAACGTTGCACCATAATTTTACTCAGCCATGAAAAAGGAAGTTTCCAACCAATTTTTGTGTTCTTCTTCTATCACATCTTAAAAAAATTCATGGCCATAACATATCGCACAAAAAAATGTTGCAACATGGAAGACAAGAAGCTTCCTAAGGTTTCTTAAAAATCCTACAAAACTACCTACGACTCAAGAGGGGTTGGAATAAATATGTCAGGTCTTGGGTGAATCATTATGGTATCAAGGAAGAGGTCACATTGGACAATAAAAATATTATTCATCTAATTTTAAGATGAAATTGTGGAGTGATAAAAAATTAAAGGATAAGGGAAAATTAAGGTACTACAAGGGTGTGATCAGCCCTAATATAGAAGAACAAATGTATATCTCTATTTTAACTAGCATAAAGAATAAAATCAACATTACTAAATTACGAACAAACTCTGATGCAGGAGCATCATTGGCAAGCGCGCAGAGGCAGGACCACTCAACACGTGTGAGTTCTTCCAGAAATTCAACGTTGACAATTGCAGCCGATTTTGAAATCCGCCTTCACTCAACGCCGGAATTCACCTTTGGAGGCACGCTTGAACCAATGTCGAATTTTACCCTTTGAGGCACGTTTTGAAAATTGTAAACAGAGCAGGAGTTTCCACTTCGGCTCTAGAATGCGACTGAACTAAGATAGCATAGGATGAATGTAAGAGTAGGCAAGTAGCCAGGGGAAACCCTAGAAACATTTTTGAGTTATGTAGAAGTTTGTACACCTAGTTAGAGAGAGCTGGAATACAGAGAGAAATTAGTTGTAAGAGAGAACTGCGAGTTAGCATGAGATCTCAGTGTTTTTGAGTTACTGTAATTTTGGATGTATTCTGTAGCCATTGGGCACTTGTGAATATAACAGAATGGGAAATTGATCCAAATGTATGGTGTGTGGACTGTGTGCATTTTCCTGTCTTTTTTATTTACATGAACAAGGGGATGGAACTGTGAGTTTTTTTTTTCCAGTTTCAATTGTTTCTCTTCATTGGAAGCTCTGCAAGGTGTGCATCGAGCCAGAGAGGAACACAGTGGATCTGAGTTATCGAAATCCCTCATACGCAAGGAGTGCACGGGAGATCAAATTCTGAACCAGACAAATCTCAGGAGGAATAACACTTTGGGAGTGTTATCGAGATCCAGGAACTCATTCCCTGGAAGAGGTGAAGACCGAGTCTTCGAAGACTTAGAAAATTTTCTAAGTCTGAAGCGAGTAAAAGCTCAGGAGGAAGAACGTCGTTGAGCGTTGGATCGTGGTGGAAAATCCCATGGACCGTCTGATTTGAGGAAGGAGCGCAGACTTTAACGTTGCGTAGATCCAAGAGGGGAGATCCTGAAGACCTGGACGGACGGTGGAGAGTCCTTGAGGAGAAATGTCGAAACCCTGCAGGTCATTGGATCAGGTGGAGCTACGAGGAGGTTAGCAGCGAGGGCTTCTTGATGCCCAAAGCTTGGGAGGAGTAGTGACCATTGATCACAAGCAGATCTGGACCATTGGTCCATTTCGGGATATCGAGTACCATGAGTTGGAAAGACATAGACTCTTGTCTTTCAGAATCCTGAACCATGAAATCGCGAAGTTGTGTTTCGACCGGAACCGTCGATCCCAGGGATCGTTGTGAGCCGTTGATCGAACACCAAAATATTTCGACATTTCGGCGTTTTGGCAACCGGGGGCTCGAAGAGTGAAGGGACGGGACGCTTGACTTGTGAAGTCCCGGTCCCCGGTATTTCGGCATTTTGGGTTTCGGGAGTTGAAGAGTCAAGGAACTTGCATCAGGATCTGTGAAATCGTGAAATCCAAAATTCCTTTTCGGTAAAAGTCCCGATCAGCCCTTTCGGTATTTCGACATTTCGGTCACCGAGGGTTCCAAGGGGCAAAGATATCCCTTGTAACCGGATTTCCTGAAATCGTGAAACCCGAAGTCGCGATTCACAAAAACCCAAAGGATAAGGCGCTGGGACATTTCGGTTTTTCAGCGACCGGA
>SNQJ01S0071149.1:29041-49447 GCA_010110895.2 Picea sitchensis
TAATTAATGCTAGTAATGAAAAGTGTCAATGCATTAATATCACTTCAATACATTATTTCTCATTTATTACAACTATTGGAAATTTCGTTAGCATATTAATTCCACTCTTGATATCCAAGACAATTTCAGGTAGCCTAGGCAATGATCATTCTTAGGGAAAACAAATTATATTATTAAAAAATACGACCAATCTCCAAATTATATAACAAAATTTTTCTTTTGACATGCACGTCTTTTGAATTTTAAAGCCTTTTGATTGGCTAATATCGTATGGCATGGAATTGGTATTAGGGTTTGGGGGCACATTTTAAAACCAAATTTCCACTAATGTGGAGCCTTTTACCCATGATGCATACATAGAGGAATAAATAGAAGATGAGAACTTCAAGGAGGTGTTTTAGCAGCTACAGGGCCAAATTCATATAGAAGAAGGTGAAATCAAGGCTAACTATCATCTCTAGAATGGTCTACTCTACAAGCTCGACAAGATTTGTGTTCCTAAAGGTGAATGATTGTATCTTATCAGAGAGGCTCACACCTCTAAGGTTGTAGGACGTTTTGGTTTTTCTAAGACAATTGACAACCTACAAAGGTATGTGTACTGGCCTAGAATGCAAGATGTAACACAATATATTAGGGGATGTATACTTTGTTGTACCGACAAGCCTAGTAACAAGAAGCAAGGTCTATTCCATCCCTTACCTATACCCACTCAACCTTGGGAAAGTATTTCCATGGGTTTTGCGGGAGGTTTACTGACAATCAGGAAGGGACATAACTATCTATTTGTGGTAGTTGACAATTTCAACAAAATGTGCATTCTCATGCCTTGTGAAAAGAACATCAACGGACAAGAAGTAACAAACAAGGTTTTTGAACAAGTCTGGGTACACTTTGGGATACCAAGGATCATCATCTCAGATAGGGATACCATATTTATCAGCGCATTTTGGACTACATTTTGGGAGAAGATGAACACTAAGTTGAATAGGTCTACAACATTCCATCCACAGAAAGATGGGTAGATGGAAGTAGTCAACATGAATTTGATATAGCTTTTGAGGGGTAACAATTAGAAGCATTCAAAGAAATGGGATGAAAATATGATCTATATACAACACTCTTATAACAGAGCAATCCACACTTATACTGGTAAGCCACCTTTTGAAACTTGCTTTGGGTATTTTCCACCTTCACCCTTAGATGTTGTATATGGAAAACAAGTAGGAGTTAGGGAGGACCTCAGGGGAGATGCATTAAAATAAGAAAGATTTGTTGAGAAGATTAGACAGATCCATTTGCAAGTACAAGAGACACTGAATACGTCATAGGAAAAGTACAAGGTTAGACATGACCAACGCATACTAGAGAGAACATTTAGAGTGGGAGACAAAGTATCATTACATATGAATAAGGAAAGGCTACAGGGTCCTGGTAAGAAGATTCAAACTCCATGGTATGGTCCTTTTGAGGTATTGGAAAAAGTGGGAGATAATGCCTACACGCTTCTCCCCATACATGCACATTTACTCAATAGCGAATGTAGAGAATATTAAACTCTATGAGTCTTCCATGTTGGATTGGAAGGAGGAGAAGGTCCTACCTTCCATATAGGACTTAAAACCAGATGCTAAGATAGAGTTAGCAGAGGACAAAGTTTTGCAGAAGTGGTCCATAACTACAACACAGGGGCAAAATGACCTTTGGAAGATTGGGTTGAAAGGACAACTTCCAAGAAAATCAAGGTAGTACTTTAGGGAGAAGATAGAGGAAATTTTTTCTCACCTCATTCATTAAAGATTTTGGGGACCAAAATACTCCCTAAATGGGAAGGTATGATTCAAATTGAATCACTATATTATTTTTCATCTATCTCGATGCTTTTAGAGTGGAAAAATGGAGGAATCTACTTGCAGGGCCATTTTAGTGGTTATGGTGTTTGGAAATTGTGCGCACCCCCTTAACAATGTTCTACACTTTGATAATTTTCCAACAATGCATATCGTGTGTCAATCAGAGTTTGTATGCAAAATTTATGCCTCCGCAAGTTGACCTATCATGTTGACCACCATGGTACGAGAGGATGCCCCGTGAACCCCCATTATTCATGCATAAGGAATTTCAATAAGATTATATATGGTTCAAAACCCTACCACAATTGAGGGTTGAGGAAGTAAAAAAAATATCCCTAGATGGCTATCGAGCTATGTTAAATATCAGGCCACTAGGAGGAGAAGGGGTTCCATTATATGTTATTGTATTTTGTTCCATAGTAGTGCAGAAAAAATGGGACTAGGAAATTAGAGAGCATAACACAAGGGGTTAATGTTCTGTAGTATCTTAACATGCCACAAGTCTCAAATAAATCCATAGAGACTGTCTTCTCCTTTGTACTTTCATTATTTTCATACCAAAGAAAAGATAACAGAGTAGCCTCACCTTCTAGTTGGGTTTTTTCCCATAAGGGTTTCCTAGATCAAATATTTGTGTTATCTTGTGGATGGTGTGTGATTGTATTTTATTTTTCTCTATTTTTCGTGTTTTATCTATTTCATGCATAAGCAAAAATTGAATAACTAAATACTCTGGAATCTAAAGGAATTTAACCTTCATAGTTTAGATTTCATTTTATTTATCAGATCTATTGTGAGAAACTGTTCCAGTGGAATATCCACGACAATTTACAAATCATCTACTATAGGGAATTTAGTTCCTTATGAATGAATTTGCAATTAATTAGTATCAACAAAAGGAGGGGTAGATTTCATTTGTTAGCACCATCCGTAGTGTTGGGTATTGGATTTATCCTTCTTAGGCTTCTTCCCTAATCCAACTATATGTTTTTTCCCCTTTTGTTTATCTTTCTCTCATCTCCAACATATCCTTCACTTCTTGATACATGTCCAGCTAAAATTAAATGGAAGAACTCAATATTAACATGAATATTGCTTGTTTTGATAGATCCTCCAATATCTTCCTTGGGAGAAAGTGAGGATTTGATTCCTTTGTTTGACACCCTTACCTTTGTTGGGATCTCAAGATACAACATGAGTCCCTTCTTGGATTTAAATAGGCACACATTCAATTTTTTTGGCCTCATGCTTAGTAGTCACAACAATGGTCTTAGTCTATGGAATTTCCCCTACAATTATCATCACATCCCTTGAATTCTTTTGTTCCCCTTCAATGTCTAAATCTGGATGGTTGTTTTCTTCCTTAATATCATTATCACTTGATCCATTATGTGAATTATCATAACTACAAAGGATGAGCGAGGATCCTGTCTCTCTTCCTCTAGGATTCCTCCATGTTATCAATGTCTCTAATCCTTTCAACACCTCATGTTTCAACAACCTCGTGAGAATCATATCGAAATATTTGTTTGAATATATTTCTAAAAAAATGTATTCTAGGTCATAATGGTAGAGGTTCTCAATAGTGGCTAAGTGATAATTATTCAATCCATCAAAATCCTTGTAAAAATGACATTTGTTACATTTTTTTCCCTTCCAAATACAAAAGAAATTCTAGCAAAATGTCTATATTGTTTATGGACCACCTCTTTATAAATGGGCACCATTTGCTTGATAAAATTAATTAAAATCCCATCCAATACACAACATGAGAACATGTTTGAATTTATGGTGGAACCATACACAATGATATAATGGTGATTTTCATATAAAAAACAATCCTCCTTCTCATCAAGGATTTATTGTACTGCTTGTTTAGTACACATGGTAAGTGCATTGCATTGTCTGTGATAAAAACATTGATAAAAATACACATTTATATTGAACTCTATTAAAATTATTAAATTCATTTTCATTTCTCAGTAAGGGTGACAAATTGTAGAATACATTCCTCATGATGGCCTTGTTTAGTCTTGGGAAAAGTTGGATAGTCATTCCAAAAACATAGGTTGGCTACATGATATGTAGTGGCATGAAAATGTTGGGTTTCTCTAAACTTTATGAGTTGATGATTGATAGTATATAAGAGTATATTCCCCCCAATCAAAAGTAGTTGGGTTTCCCTCTTGGGTCAACCAATGGATTGTTTAAATGAATTTGTTATGGAATTTGGTAATGGATTCTTGACCCCAAATCTTACATAACATACACACTAGGTATTTGTAAGGGTGGGATAATATATATAATTCATATGTTCCAATGGTGTGTCTAGGGTATTTAATTTAATTTTCACTCCATTTGTTCAACATTCTCCCTCTCCCCTTATGCTATTCTAAAAGGACATCTACCTCTCTATGGTCATAATTTCTACCTCTTATTATTAGGGTATAACTAAAAAAAACAACAATATTAAGAAAGTATGGTTTCTTACCAAGTTAGTTCACTGAGATTAGGCAATGCTCTTTCTTGTAGTTCTTGGCACACCACTATACAATTCACATGAGTTAGTCATCTTCGACACACATGACACTTTAACTAGTTCAAACATCCATGATAGTTCTCTAAGGTCCCTTCTCTATGTAATGTAATACCTTATCCACTCATACTTGTTATTTTTATTCTCTAATGTGTTAATTGTATCCACCACATTATGCTCTCCAATATTTGTCATGATGGATAACCCAACACTAAGATTTGCAATCTCTCAAATAACTAAGAGATACAACACAAGGACAATTTTGGGCTTCTCGGTAGCATTCTTTGCAAGAGAAGAAGATTTGGTGGGAAATACTGTAATGACTTCAAAACTTGATGAGAAGAAATATGAGTGATGGCATTAAAATCCAAAAAATTCAAATACCTCTTGTACTAACATTGCTATGTCATCACAATCATCTGTGTTTAGAAAGGTCTAAAAGATAAACCATACAACTATGAGCAAGTCCTTTCAAAATATTTTTATAAAAATTATTGTTAATCAAGATTTTGACATGTGTTAGGATGTTTGTTAGCCAACAATAAGTTAGATGTTTTCTTATTTGTCTTTCCCCTCACTCATTCCCATGTATTGTCATTTTTCATACATAAACTCTTTATGAATTTATCCCCTTTTACCACACCAATGCCATACACAAAATGCCATTTTTTTTACTAGTGTAGGCTCATCTAAAGGAATTCCCAAATTCTAAATGGAGAGACTCCATAAATTTCCTAAAGGGAGGATTTAAAAATTGGTGCATTGTAGCTATGAAATTTATCGGGTTCGGTAAGGAAGATTCCTAAGCTTCATCTGGCTAGACTCTATGATTTCTTTATAGGAGTGGGCCCCAACATTTACAAAATTTAGCTATTGAATATCCTTAATATCCTCTTGAGAAACTTACAATATAGTACTGGGGAGACTCCACAAGTTTGTAGAATTTTTTTGAATCTATGCTTAAGATGAACTCATAAATTTCATCTCAAAACTCGAGGTTCCCTGGATCTATTTTTATGAACTTTCAACCTTATGGATGAATATGAAATGTAAATTACGATAGCATATATTTCACTTATGTCCAACTAAATTACATAGGGCAACCCACAAAGATAAACATTGAAACAATGTACTTCAAGGGGACAATATTCATGACCCTAAGGGCACAATGCCCAAAATTTAATAGATCTTAAGTTTATGTATAAATATAATATTTGTTATAGACACAAGTTTTCCCTCTTAGTTTCTATTTACTTGTCAAATTACTTAATGAAATATGCTCATTGTTTAAATCAACATGCGTAACCAACACTAGAAACTACTTGATCACCATGAGAATATAAATTGAAAATCAGATCTACTAGTGAAAAAAAATGAACAACAAGGTCCATTTCATATATACAACAAATGAAGTTACATATACATATCAATAAGCTTATCACAAGCTGGTACAACATGTCATTCAAGATTATTGCAAGCTAGTACAACATGTCCTCCAAGCTTATCACAATCTAGGACGACTCCAATTTCTTCCAAACATTAACTAGAGCATCCATAGTCAATGAAAAACCCTATCCACCAAGGAAAAATGGGCTTGCAAGGTATTACACCAAGCTATTTATATCAACACCAAGTCCACCCTTGATATCCCACTTGTATCACACAAGTCCTCTAGGATATTTTCCAAGCTTGCATCACATCAACTCTCTAAGCAAAGTTTTCCAAGTCTCCTCTAGGGTTTATTTTCCACAAAACCAGGGTTAGTCTCACATAAGGAAATTAAACCCTAACTCATTACATATTCTCTAGGTTTTTCCTCTCACAAAACCTAGCACCTTTCTCCCTTACATCAACACGAGTACACAGACTCTAAGACAAGTTCGTCCACAAGATACAATGATCTAATCACTACTCTATCTAAGCTCTCAACCCTCTAATCAAAGTATCACACCAAGATTTAAGTCTTATTCACTACTACCCCAAGCTGGATTTCTACCAAGGGATTTAAAATTTTTGATGCGATGAGAAGAAGGATATCCAAGTATAAACCAGGGCCACTTGATTTGTTAAAGGATAGTGCAAGCTTATCACTTCCTCTTTATTGGTAAAGTAAGTACAACATTTCATATAATTTTTCTATGTATGGTGCTTAGTTACCATCCTTGTGTCGGATGTAGGGACATAATTCTCTTATTGTGGTAACAGTTACATGATTTCCAAGTCTAGAAAATAGTCTACATGTATGGTGTTTCTTATATTTTCTCACATGTTTTTTCCTCCCAACGAATCATTATCATTAATATCATTCTCTCATCCTTAATATAATTGGTTTAATTACTTTAATATTGTTAAATACAAACATAGCATTTCCATAATATATATATAAATGGTTATGACTTAAGAAACTTTGAAAAAAATAATCTATTATATATTAATGATCATCCATGCACTCATGCAAACATTACATGCTTCATAAATAGCTTTAAATGCTCATTGTTCAAAGTAAATGATGTGTTTTAGAAAGCACTCCAATGGCAAAGAATTAATTAAGGAAAAGCAAGGGTTTTACATTTATCGTTGTGAATGCGATATATTGTCTTTCTCTTGATGATGAAATAAAATATGAATTTTGCAAGCCTCCTATTGCTCAACAAAGGCATCTTGCATTGTGACTCTTAGACATCCCCTTGTCACTAGAGCAGTGATTTCCAGGATATCAAGGCTAAACAAGTTATCCTTGGACATCACTTAATATCCATATGCATGCATGGATTGGCACAAAGTTGAAACACTCCCCTTTCTGGCTAGTAAGTCACCTAATGATAGAGGTAAATATAATCGTACTCATTAGAGTTAAGATATTTTAATTTCTACCATATTTAATTTGTATGCATGAGATGAGATTATGTGTAAATCGATAAATTAGTGTTGTGGGTTACTTTACATGTGTTGTTCTTGTTGGGATGTCCGAGTATTAGTCCACGCGTCTAATTAAAATGAGGAAAATGATTCCACTACCCATCTAAGACTAAGACTAGGCAAAGAAACACATGAGTCATATGGAGAAATAATTATAGAGAATTACTATAAATATATCTGATTTTATGTGAATTAGTGGTGTTAATAAAGTATGATCACTCACAACAGTGACTAAGGATTATTAGGGAGGTTCCATTGGACATGAAACCATTGTTTTGGTATATTTTTGGGGTGGAAAACATCATGGAGCGACAACAGAGATGATGATATTGGAGGAGACACCATGAATAGGTTGTACCTAATGAGTTGAGTGGTGGTGGCTATGATAAGGGTAGGGATGGTGCACAAGATAATGAAGTTGTTTGTGGTAGTGGTCTTATTTATGGTGGTGGTTACATTAAGGGTGGTGATGACACTAAGGTTTGTTTGTAGTAGTGGTCCTATTTATGGTGGTGGTTACATTAAGGGTGGTGATGACACTAAGGGGGTTATAACAGAAGTGGTGCTATGGACACAACTTTAGACATCAACTATATTTTATGTTGCATTTTAGATTTTAGTACACATTTGCTTTTGCATTTTAGATTTTAGTACACATTGGCTTATGCATATTTCATTGGGAAAGATATGTTGTAGATATGCTCTCTAACTTAATATTATTTTATTTTGCCACATTCCTTATTTTGGTTTTATTGTATTACATAGATTATTTTTTATCTTGAATTTTTTCTCAAATGTAATTGACATTTGAGTTGACAATAACATTGCATATAATTTATTTTTATGATGAAGATGAATTTATTTTTCTATATTTGTTAGTGGAAATATTACATTTTGTTTGTTGATTAAAGTTTATATTTATATATATATATATGGGTATACTAGTACCTTTTGTTTAGTAATGGTTACTTAGAATTTATAACAATAGTTTATGATTTTATCTATACCATGTATGCAAGTATTCTTGATTAAACATATAGCCAAAATTTAACCTTCAAAAACTGCTTCTAAATCAATCTTTTCTTCATCCTCAATAGAGATAGGATTTACTAAATTTTTTCTTCTTTCCTACAAAGTTCTTTTTATTAACTTTAGTAGTAGAATATTTCCTTACAAATTGATTTCATAACAACAAATAAAAACAATACATTAAATTGTGAATATATATATTTTTGTATCAATTTATCCGCTTTTAGGATCTAGTAATAAATGGAAATGATCTTGCATTTCTATTTAGTTTTATTAGCCTTCATTCGGGTCCATTTATTGTGGAAACTTATTAGAATTCAAAATTTAATGCAAAATAGAAATTTCAGCTTCAACCTAGAAGGTTTCTTAGATCTTATCCCTATGAATTAAGTCTTAGTGTTGCATTAAAACAACATTAGAAAGAGTACAATGTTTCATTTCCAAACAACCAAATTTTTTCATCAATTCAAGGAGAAAATACACGAAACCAAAAGGATCATTTTCATCCCTTTTAGGGCAACTTATCAGTTAATAACTAGATACAAAAATATTCTTTTACGACAATAATAACAATAGTACAACAACAATATGACAACGCACAAATCAACCCTTTATATTCTTCACTAATATGTCAAATCACTTAATGAGTGTCCTATTACTTATGTCAATTCAACAAGACATATATGGTTGTAAATAACAGTACATAAAGAACATGTATAGCTGAAAATCAAATCTAGAAATTGCACAAGTTTTGGACAACGAGGAAATTCGTTAATATGCTCAAGATGAAGTGCATGTACATACCATAGTTGTATCTCAATGCTAGGAAAAATCCTTCCATCTCTTCAAACCCTAGCAAAGGAAAATCAACAAAACCCTAGAAACCAAGAAGATTCAATGTACAGGAATCACTCCAACCCATCCTCCAAGGCAAGACATCCTTTTCTCTTCTTCTTCTTCACAATTCCACCCTAGGGTTTTATCACAAAAACCTAGTATCTAATATATAAGGGATAAACCCTAACACTAGACCTCTAATATACTCCAAGAAGACCATGAAACCCTAGTGACTCAAGTGAGAGAGAGACCAAGAACATGTAAAGACTCTAGAGAGATAGAGAGAGGCTAATGTGCACTCTTCTCTAGGTCACATCTCATTACAAGAGTGAATAAAAGTGAGTGAATGAACATACATGAATGGAAATATTCTCTCATTTCTCTATTTATATTAGAGGTAATGGTAGCCAACAATACAATATGGTCCCTAGCCCTTACAATAAACTTATAATGAGCACTTGTAGGCCATCACAATTGAGACAATACACTCTAAAGGACATGTGTCATGCTCCAAGGTGATGTAATGCACAATAATGGTTCCAAGGTGATGTCCCTCTATCACAAGCTTCCATGAACTCCATTGATCCTACTAAGCAATGTGCTCCATTGGGTCAGCTTCCATTGGAAGAATATTATTGAAGCTCTAGGAATCCTCGAGTTATCTTCAATCATCCAAACAAGAATCCAAAATTCTACATTCCAACTAGGGCCTAATTCTCTCCTCCAAGCTACCCAATATACAAAACACTCATCATCCCATGTAGGGGGCTCTCCAAGCAAGTGGATCCTCCATGGGCCCCTAGTGAAGGGCATCCACCAAACTATCAAGAGAAATCCAATGCCTTTAAGGGAAGAAATCTAAGACAACAACCATCTAAGGTAAATCATCCACTTAGCAAGTTATCTCAATTATGAAAATCCATTAAGGACTACCTCTCCATCTTGGACCATCCAAAGGATGAACATACATGATGTGCCCGAAATCTCATGAAGCACCCTAAGCATTGTGTAAACACTTTCAAAGTAACCCCAAAAATTAAAACTCCCTCTTTACAAGGAAATTTTTTACACCAACACCTATAGACTCCCTTTGTAACTCTACCAAATCTATACTTGTTGTGGTCCTAGAATCAACCATTGTCATTTGTAAACAACCTGTCACCCATGCTAACACTGCATCTCGATCTTCCAATGAATGATGACCACATGTGAATATGAAGGAATATATCTCTAGATCAAAATTAACATGCCAAACTCCATCATCCTCCAAGTTAACATCATAGGCCAAAATCAACAGACACCACATCATGAGTTGTCTAGGACATCCAATAGATAAGATCAAATCTTCATACAATATCATGACAAGTGTACATATAGAAAATTCACAAAGATAGAGATCCATATAAGTCAACTCCTCAATCCTAGAATACAAAGATCGTGGTATAGGAAAAAATTGATGCAAGGTCATCATCATCCTATGAACATGAGAGTCCCTCTCATGCACCTCAAATCCTATGGACACTAGACCAACCTAAACTAGGTCAACTCCCTCATCCCAAGATAATCCTAAAGTAAGAGTAACATCATGGTCAACTCCCTCAGTTTGAGAGAATCCATGATCCTTAGCAAGAGTATTGTCATGGGAAAATACCTCTATCTAAGAGGCTCTATATTCTATAATACTCCCACCATCTACAACTTTGGAATATATCTCATCATCATTCTATGGTAAAGGCATCACACCTCTCCTCCATTAAACAACTAGAAGTCTCATAGATAAGTCAATCTCATCATTACAACTATCCTCTATATATAAGTCTTATGGATGGAAGAAACCAATAAAACATGATTAGCATATTTCCTAGGAGGTACATTCACCCTCACTAAATATTTGGGTTCTCCTACATGCTCTTGAGCCTATAAAACTAGAACAACGTCTTCCACACTCTCCTTGATCACTCAAGAAGAATCATATGAACTAAAATATCTCACATTCTCATCAACACAAGATTCTATTAGAACATCTACAATTGGTGTTAAACTTGACTGTTATAAGGTACTTTGTATAATATTATTTTATTATACTTAGTCTTTTCTAGAATATATTATAGTTAGATTAGATAATGAGTCTAGAAAAGAATCGCTTCTTAAAAGCAACATAATATGAGATTGTTAGATGAAAGTAATCAAATCGCATGCACTACTAAAAATTAGGTGAGACTAATCAACATAGCAAAGAAGCTAGATGTTAATCGTGGAATAATCAAGAGAGCAAAGATTGTTCCAATGTTCCGGACCAATTACATTGATGAAAGTTCATGGATCAAATAGAGGGCATGATATTTCCATCACCGCAAATAGCTTCAACATCAAATGTTGAAATTCATCTTTGAAGAGCGATCCAAACTTTGGTCACAATTTGACTGTATATGCCCACACAACTTAGTATTGTAGCAATTTCGTTCAGATTGGCAGTGTGAATTCTATCAAGAATGGTTCAAAATCTATTCTAGGGATTTTCTCCAAACTACGATGAAATCTCGACAACAAATTTGCCAGATTTATGCTTATTCGTGCTTGATTCAACAAATTTGCCAGAATCGTGCTATAGTGATATTTTTAAAAGATTTCTATGCCAAATTTAATATATATATATATATATATATATATATATATATATATATATATATATATATAAATTAAATAAATTTTTAATTTGGCATTTGTAAAGGGAACCATAAAGTATTATTTTTTATGGGCACTATAAGGGACTGCGAAATTGAGTTTTTTCAAGGTTGTATTCTTCTTGAAGTAATCAATTTACTTCAAAAAGGGAGAAAGGACATAAATTGTAATACATTGTAAAGAGTTTTAATGTATATTGAAGAGATTTTTTAAGGGGGGGCAAACACATATTTTAATGTAATAGAAGTATTTCTTACTTAGAGGGGAAAAAGCATGGTTGATTTTAGGTGAAGCTTTAGTGAAGTAAAAGTTATGGTACACATTTTCTTTTATTTTTCTGAAGAGAATAAAGTGAGCTACGATATATTTGGCATTTGTAAAGGGAACCATAAAGTATTAATTTTTATGGGCACTATAAGGGACTGCGAAATTGAGTTTTTTCAAGGTTGTATTCTTCTTGAAGTAATCAATTTACTTCAAAAAGGGAGAAAGGACATAAATTGTAATACATTGTAAAGAGTTTTAATGTATATTGAAGAGATTTTTTAAGGGGGGGCAAACACATATTTTAATGTAATAGAAGTATTTCTTACTTAGAGGGGAAAAAGCATAATTTGATTTTAAAATTTGAAAGCTTTAAGTGAAGTAAAAGTTGTAATTTTTGTTTCTTTTATTTTTTACGAAGAAATAAAAGTGAGCTACGATATTAATTGCAGAATTGTAATCAATTTATAATAGTCGATTATAGTCAAGTACACAACTCAATCACTCTTTTTCAAGTGACTATACGAGGGTCAAGGCCACGTCTTGATAGTTCGCCTTCTTTGCGATGCAACGTGTGGTGTGTTTTGCTCTTCATTTTCATGTGGTGCTCCATTCATTTTTTCTTTTCGTTGCATAAGTTTCTTTTTAAACACACATTCATAATGTCTAAATTGATTAATTTATTTTCTTGAGTCTAATAAACTCGAAGGCTCAAAGAATTATAAGGCAAGGAAGCATCATATGGAAATTACATTAATTTATAACGAGCTTTGGAAAGATATTTGTAATGATGATGCAAAACCAGAGAAACCAACTGAGGTAGTACCATTAGCTAAATGGGAACTAAAAGATGAAAAAACATTAGCATTGATTAAATCATATGTTAATGAAGAAATATATGTTCACATTGAAAATGCATTTGATGCATGGACTTCTTGGAAAACATTTAAGGATGTGTTTGACACTCCACCCGGAACTAAAAGGGTTGATCTTCAATTAAAAATGTTTCAACAAAAATTAACCGAAGGTGTCGATGTACTTGAGTACATTTCCCGACTCAAGAATATCAAATAGGAAATATCTAAGGTTGGATTTATTGTTGTCGAAGACTCAAAGACAATTTGATGACAACGATTTTGATTGCGGGGTTGCCATCATCCTATAAACATTTCTTGGAAACTTTGCAGTTGAATGGAAAGTTGGATAAGATCACATTTGATCAGTTGAGTTAATTGTTATCTCAACATGCTAAAACTTTCGGGAAGAAGAAACAAGTTGGTGAATATGTCTTCCTTACAAAAGCTAGTACAAGTAAATATTCAACTTAAAGTTCAAGAGGAAAATGAGGTCAATTCAACAACAAAGGACGTGGTAATCAAGAGCAATCAACTTATAGAGGACAAGGTTAAGGATAAAGTCAAGGAAGAGGTAGATGCAATGATCAAGGAAGTGGCTATAATCAACAAAGAGGAAGTAGTCAAGGAAGAGGTAATGGAAATTTTCAACGAGGATCAAACAACTTCAGGAGAAGTCAATCAGAAAGACCTCAAAATTGCAATAATTAGTATGACAGAGGCAAAGATTTTAGTCATGTTGTATGCAGACGATGTAACAAAATTGGTCATTATGCATAGGATTGTCGCACTGTTAGAACAAGATTTGCCTCACCTTATGCAATCTTGAAGAGAGGGCCTTACTCCATTTCCCTATGTAGACTTACTTTCCTTGATTAATAAATCCAGAGACAAAAACAAATATTTTTCTACTTGTACACACCTTGCAATTTATAGAGCATGCGTATACGCTGGCTACTCCACTACAACCCGCATACATCGGGATTTGTGCCAGAAAATCAAAAATAAATGTTGGGTTTCCATGTCACGACAAAAGACCTCTGATCCTTGGCCTTCCATATACTAGAAATGTTCCGACTCAGCCCTTCAATTTCATTTTGGAGGCTATAAATAAGCCAATTCCGAGCTATGGAAAAGGAGAGAGAATTCAACTTTGAGAGCAAAGTTACTCTGGAGAAATTATTACTTCATTATTGAGTCTGCATCCCTTTGTCCTTTAAGTCAGAACACAATGTTCATCTCCCAAGCTCTTCCCTTATTGACGGAGAACCTCTTTGTCTCCCTTATATGAGCTTTCCTTTTGTGGAGGATTGAAGTGGTGGAGGCCCAGTTGGAAGGAACTTGGTTTCTCGGTTCCGAACCGTGCTGATACGGAAGTCTGTAATGTTTTCACTTCCACTGATCATTTATTAATAGAAATACTCCTTTCCCATCCAATTGATATCTTGAAAATATATGTGTTATGATCCATGTTCATGTTTGTTTTGAGTATTAATGGATTATGCTATCTAATGTGCTAACCTATTATATTATCACTATATGCTTGTTTTTCTCGTTTGTTGAGAACTTGTTGCAGGTATAAAGTTTTGGGTCAAAGTGCTCAACAATGGACATCATCAAACATTTGGATGAGGTAGGCCTCTTTCTTACCTCCTTTGCACATTAATTTATATAGAATATGTTGGAATTGAGTCAATTTCTACAATCACTCCTGTCTGTTGTGGTTCACCCTATCCATATAGAGATTTTCCTCGTAACACACACTCCTATTGAGAAAATACCAAAGTTTAAACAACAATCAACATCAACACAATATGCTAATGATCAAGAAGATAATGCTTCAGAATATGTTTTTATTGCACTTTAGAATTCAGAATCGACAGCTTTAGAATTTTCTCATTATTCTCTTAAGAGTGATTATAAAGATGCTTGGATCTTAGATACAGGAGCTACTAAACATATGAATTTTCGACGTGATTTATTTTGGACATTTCAAGAATGTCAACTGAATTCAATATTTTTAGCTAATGATACAACACACAGACCTTATGGAAAAGGTTCAGTGAAAGTTTCTCTTCCTAGAGAAGGTGATAAAATGATGTCGAATGTTTGGTATGTACCAACATTAAAGAATAATTTGTTGTCCTTGCTAATGATTCGCCAAGAAGGACTTCAAATCATTATGGAAGATGGGTGGGTGAAAATCAACTCCACCAGACAGAATTTGAAGACAATAATGACAAGATATGAAGATGAAAAGCTTCTTAGGATGAAAGGAAAAGTCATTCCTCGGAAACAAGATTTTGCGGGAGTTGTGGATTCATCAACTTCACCAATAACATTATGGCATGTCTGATACAAACATTTTAATTTTGAAAGTCTCTCTCAACTTCAGAAACATGGAATCGTTTGAGGACTTCCCACTTTTAAAAAGGAAAATGCAAGATGTGCAACTTGCATTTATGGGAAACATAATAGAGAGACATTTTTGACAAGTTCATGGAGTGCAAACCGATGTTTGCAACTTGTTCATAGTGATATTTGTGGACCCCTAGAGTCTTCTCTAGGTGGCTGTAAATATTTTCTACTATTTGTTGATGACTATAGTAGAATGACTTGGGTTTATATTTTAAAGAAAAATTCAGAAACCTTTTAAAGGTTCAAGGTTTTTTGGCATCTGGTTGAAAATGAAGATAACGAAAATATTGGCACATTAAGAATTGATAATGGACGGGAATTCACTTCTAATGAATTTGAAACTTTCTGCAGTTAAAAGGGAATCAAAAGGAAATTAACAAATGTATATACTCCTCATAAAAATGGAGTAGCAGAAAGGATGAATGGCACTTTGTTAAGCATGGCTAGATCCATGTTAACCTTCAAGAATTTAAGTCCCTCATATTGGGCTGAATCATTTCATATTATCATTTATCTAAGGAATATATCTCCCACTACTTCTTTGGATGGGATCACACCATATAAAGCATGGTATGGATTCAAGCCTTGAATCAAACATCTTCGAGTTTTTGGTTCAATATGCTATGCATTAGTTCCTAAAGAAAATAAAACTAAGTTGGATTCACGAAGTGTGAAATGTATCTTGCTTGGATATTCCAATGAGAGGACGGGATATCACCTTTTATCTGATGGAAAATTCATTTTCAGTAGAGATGTTATATTTGATGAAATAAAAAGTAAGAGTGTTGCAGAAATAGAAATCCTTCTTGAAAGATTGGACAAAGAAGTTGATAAAGAAAAAATTAGGATGCACAATCAACCAAGTCAACAACGTTGGTTTGAAATTGATTTAACTTCTTCAGAACATGAAAATTATTCATCAAGTTTACCTACTTCTTCATCACAAAGTTCATTTGAATCTTCTTCCAGTAGTTCATCAGATGATGACACTCCACCTCAGAATCCTTCCGAGGAACGAAGAGATTTTGTATTTATTAATACTATCTTTAATAATGGTGAACATTCAGATCCTCAAACAAGTCAACAACAACTTCCTAAGTGGGTTGTTCAATTTTTGAAATATGTAAGACCTGATGAATGAAATAAAATAGGTACACGAAGTTCAAACAAGAACGATGAAAATTTCTCCTTAGTATCACATGATTTTACTGATCCCTCAACTTTCAAAGAGGTAGTAAAACATACACAATGGAAACAAGCATTTCTTGATGAGTATAAGGCAGTGATAGAGAATGGAACTTGGAAAATTGTTGATTCTCCTCTAGATGTTAAACCCATCGGATGCAAATGGGTTTACCGCATCAAGTATAAGCCATATGAAACAATAGACAAGTACAAGGAAATACTCATAGCCAAGGGTTTTGTGCAACATTAAGGGATTGATTAAAAAGAAACTTTTGCACCAACAACAAAGTGGAACATAAACTGAATGGTACTTGCATTATCATCTCATAAAGGATGGAAAGTCCATCATATAAATGTTAAAAGTGCCTTCCTCAATGAAGATTTGCAGGAAGAAGTATATATGACTCAATCTCTCGGTTTTGAGCTTGAAGGATAGGAACAAAAATTTTGTAAGTTGATAAAGGTGTTATATGGTTTGAAACAAGCTCCCAGAGCTTCGTATGCAAAGATGGATGATTACCTTCGCAAAGTCGGATTTCAGCGAAGTGAATCTGATGATAATATATATGTGAACCCACAAAAGAAAAATATGGTAATTTTAATCATGTATGTTAATGACTTGATCATTACTGGAAATAATGATGATCATATTGTTCAGGTAAAGAAGGAATTACAGGTTGGATTCATGATGACATATTTGGGATTACTTCACCACTATCTTGGAGTTGAAGTATATCAACATTCAAACATTATTTTCATTAATTAGTGCAAGTATGCGTATGAGTTATTGAAAATATTTGGCATGACAGATTGCAAATCCATTCTCACCCCAATGGAGCAAAATTTAAAACTTTCAAAACTTGAAGGGGCGGAATTGGTAAACATCACTAGTTATTGATAGTTAATTGGTAGCTTGATTTATTTGACAACCACTCGTCCAGACTTATCATATGTGGTCAATATTATTTCCATATTTATTCAAGAACTAAGGGAAAGCCACTGGAATGCAACAAAACAATTTCTTAGATATGTTCAAGGTACAAAATATTATGGTCTTTTATAAAAGAAGAATACAAATTTTGTACTTGTTGGATATTTCGATGTAGATTTTATTGAAAGTGTTGATAATAGAGAATCAACATCAGGTTATTTGATGAATATGGGATCAACAATGTTTTTTTGGATTTGTAAGAAGCAAACTAATTTGTAGTAAATTCTATTGCAAAAGTGTAATATATATCAGCGTGAGAAGCAACACATGAAATAGTTTGGTTACGCAAAATTTTACAGGATTTGGGTATCTCTCAAACATAAGCTACTTCATTGTCAATTGATAGTTAGTCAACCATTAAAATTTCTAAAAATCCAGTTTTCCATAACTATACAAAGCATGTCAACACAAAGTATCATTACACTAGGACACTCATTGCAAAGGGCATCATCAAACTGGTATAATGTTCATCAGAAGATCAAATCTCAGATATTTTTACGAAACCGATTGGCAGGATCAAATTTACTAAGTTTAGAGAAGAACTTGGTATTTGTTCCAATGTACATTTGTATCAAATGGGGGAATGTTAGATATTAATGATCCTAAAGTACTTTGTATAATATTATTTTATTATACTTAGGCTTTTCTAGAATATATTTTAGTTAGATTAGATAATGAGTCTAGAAAAGAGTCACTTTTAAGAAGCAACATAATAAGAGATTGTTAGAATCTTCACTAAATGTAAATGGACACTTGTCATACTCACATGATTATGTGATAATATGTCCATACAAAAAATTAGCTTAGAATTAGTTTTATGAGCTTATTAAATCTCTCACTTTCTAATGTGTTAGTAATGTTGGAGATTGTAAGCTCTCGCATTTATGATGTAATTGTTTTCCTTCTTTTAATAAAACTTTTGTGTGTGAGGAAACTTATACTCTCTTTAATGTCTCCATGACCTCTCACCATGCATGTGCCTCCACAAATCTAGAAGGATTTTCCACCCTCCCATTGGAATGTAGACATGTTAATGGATCATTAAGTAACCTATAAAGGCCACCCTCTCTCACCCCTCTAGCCAAAGTCCTTAGAATAGCTAGGATACAATCATTGATGGTGCAACCTTATCCCTCAATGAAAATTCTCTAATGTACATTTTCCATACAAGAAATTGAAAGAAGATTCTTCTTCAACCCTAGAAAACATACAAAACATTATCAACTTAGGAACATCACATGTGGGTGTCTAGAAGGAGATATAACTATCTTCTCTCATGGGATAAGTGGCATCATCACTAGGATATACACTCAAGACTCCCTCTTTCTCTTGAATCCTACTAAATAAATAACTTTTATATGTTATGTCTTGAGGCTCCACTATCCACATTGTTATCACTCCGTAAATTGCCCTGGCTGTGGAGGCAAGTCACATAGGTAACCTTCAAACCGACTTTAGGTTGGACTTTGACCCTTCCAACCAGAGAGGGATCTCTCAATGATTTTCTAACTAATGATAACTCAAACGAAGTTCAATAGAAGGAAACATAAGTCATATATGCATGTAATAATAGGATTTTAAGCTTTTACTGGGCATGGAGTCATAAACTCTAATTATGATGTGAAAAATCAATAACTAGTAAATGAGAAAATTTATAACAAAGGAAAGGATGACATTATTCCCAAGTTTAAAGTCTAGTTGCAGTATGGTGGAATAATGAAAAGTATTAGTCCATTATATGGAGCATCTAACACATGATGAATTCCATATAATTGTAGAAGGAAATAAAAGTACTCATAGCATTGATATCAATGAATTTTGAATCACTTATACTCAATCAAAACAAGAAGAATGAACATTAATATGGTGAACAATGAGGAAGACATACACATGAAAAAATGTAGACTTGGAAAACAACTGGCACATGAATCTCTGTTGCAAAATACTCGACACTTCTCTATTGATATTTCATTAAAAATCATAGGAAACAAAATACAAGCACAATAGTTTTTCTTCTCTTCCAGGTCCAACCCCTTTCCATATTGAAAATCATGCAATATATACAAATGAATCACCCTTGGACTAAGGGACACGAGATGGACATCTTCCAAAAATATAGAATAAAGTGATGACCAAAATAGAATCAATTCTAGCTATTCTCCTTAAAACTAGACAACTTGTTTGACTGGATTGATTACATTTAAATCACTTTAACAAAATGCATGCTAGGTGTCAATCATGATGTTCTTTGAATTTAAGTGTCGCTGGAGGTGAGTTGGGATGATTGTTGACTTGTACAAGTTGACCTGGAGGTTATTTGGCACCCTGTCACAGTTGTGCAGCGTTCTCGCTACGCAACATAAAGCTTCAACAAATGCGCAATGGACTTGTGCATCGAGGACTCTTTCAATTTTTCTTCACTTCTTTGACCTGTTCATGAAATTTGAAGACTCTGCAATGATGTCTTAACCTGTAGGAGTTTGGTAATGAATCTTGGAAACATTCACCCCTTTAAAAAAAAAAAAACATTGACTTGCCCATTTACTAGAAAGGAAATCAAATCAAAATAAAACTAAAGATCAACATGAAATAAATGGTTGCAAGTGTCGAATTTTTGATGCTTGTTTGTTGTGTTCTTTCGTTACAATTTCCCCTACAATTTTGGGTGGCTGTAAATTACTGATATTGCTTCCCATAATTGCAATAAAATTATTCAATACCAACAAATAATGTTGAAATAATGTAACTGCGAAGAGCATTCTTATTATTTTGTTATTGGATTAAATCCCCATTGTGGATTAATCATGTCATTATTATTATTTTTATTATTAGGTT
>SNQJ01S0071149.1:55461-67449 GCA_010110895.2 Picea sitchensis
CAGGATAAATGTTGTGTCTATTGTGGATGTGTATTTCTCAGTGATCTTGTTCTTATTATGCTCTTATCTTATGAAATGCAAAGAACTATAATATCAGCATAAAACATTAACAAATAAACCATTGCAAGTTAGTATAAATCCCTCGATGAAGAACCAAAAATTCAATACGTTGGTACTTGTAAGATGTTGTTCCCTGAATTGACCAATGGTGACTATGCCTGATATGTCTGGAAAGAATGCAATTCAAGACACTTCATTTATGAAATCTTTGATTAACATTTGTATCCTCTGCGTTATCTCTACGTAGGAATTTGAGAAAAATGATGATCCTCTATTTGCATATTAGAGAAGATCCTTTATCATTAAATGCCTTTATATGTGTATCAAGCAAAGGTGCCTAAATATCCATTGCTTAAACCTTGTAACAAATATATCCACCATAAATTAATCATTCTTCCTTGCAATTCTCATCCATAGTAGCCTATGTGTCCTGTTGTATGTCATGGTTTCTCGTGACCCTATTGATCATTTAAAGAACAAATCAGATGAAGATCATAGGACTATACACTACCTTATTCATCACATCCATTGCAGGTCAATTCATTCCTTGTGGTGAAGAAAGATGAACCAAAGAATCACCTCGGTAAGCTTGAAATTGCAGAAGTTGGAGACAAGGTGAATCTGGAAGTAAAGGCAAATGGTGGACTCATTCGACTCTTAGTGAGGTTATGTGGGTGACGTCAATGCTTTTGATAGTCTCATCAATACCTGTAAGATCACCTTAATGATTTCGTTGATCGAGGATATCCTTTTATCTTGGAATTTGACATGGTATATGGCGCGCTTGGAACTGAATACCTCAACACCTGGTGTTTTTCCTTTTCGACGCTCTGTATGATTTGTCGAAGTTCATTTACCCAATGGCGTACTGGCTTGACACTTGGCGTAGAGGTTCAAATCTCATTACTGCGTTTTATTTTGCACAGTGGGGTATTCCACATTGACAGGAGGGAACTCTCTTTTGTTGTTTATATATGTTGACGGTTCCAACTTATATCGACGCATTGTGCACTGCCCCTTCATGGGATCTCCTCCTCGTGGCTTGTCTCTTGGTGGATTTGGTACTTAGTCCTGGGCACTTGGATATTAGGCCTCTGGTCAATTATTTTTATAAAAACAAGAAACCTACATATGAACCTTAGCAGGCCCGATAGCACTTCTAGGCCTTAGAAAACCAAATTTTTAATTTTCCCAATTTATAAACATTTTTTCAAAAATTGTTTATTTTTTTCATTGATAAAGACTAGCGCCAACAACTGATTCTAAATGCTATAAAATAACCAAAACTTTAGGACCACTATGAAATGGCCAATGCGTCAAAAGCGTTACAAAATCACCCATAAACTTACATCAATTTATAGGGTGATACCACTAGCTCCAATGGGGATGACGTCCTCCCTATGAGGCGCCAAAGAACATGTAGATGTTGTTCCTAATCCATTAGGATGCTCCCAATTTTTCATAGACCTTCAACCTGCAAACTGTGACCTATGACCTTCTCCAGCCGAATCCACTGCACATTGCTGCAAACTACTGCACATTGCTGAAACTGAAACTGTACAATACTGAAAAAGACGCTCAAAATGTGAGATTATTCATAAGAAAACTATCATAATATAAGATAATGAAACATATGCACAATAAAGTGATGCAAAAATTCCAATGCATCCAATCAAGCAATTGGCTGCTCGATTTCCCTCTTCCCACACTTTTCTTGAGCAGACAGACAAATGTAAAAAGATGACAACTGAAAAAATAAATAAAAAATTGAATCCAAAACCCGAGGTTATGAATGAAAAAAATTCCACCTTCATTGATGACTTCAATAGGCTGGCCACAGGATCTTGAAAATCATGAAAAATCACCTCTTCTTGATGAGCAAAAACATAAAGACAAACCTCATTCATAAGTGTTGGTTGTTCTTGCCCTATTTCTTCTGTGCCAAGAACATTGTCAAATGAAATGGAAACAATAGGTTTGTATACTCTTCCATGCATATCAAAAAAAACATTCATACTTTCTTGAACATCTTCAAATGTGACAACAATATTATGTGCATCAAGGCAATCCTCTTGCTCATCAAACAATTCTGATTTTGTTTTATTAACCTTCAGGGACTTTTCTTAAGGACAACTATTTTGACTTTCAAATGAATGAAGAGAAATAAGTTCTTGCACATAATCTTCTTGCAAATGTGAGAAGCTACCAAAATGAACTATTTCATGGCCTAGAGTTTCCATAGATGCATTTTGAAAACCCTGATTTTCAAAGGAATCAAATAAAACAACTGCCTCTTCATTGTCTTCCTATATTTATGATTGAAAAGTGGCCTACATTCTTTTGTTTCTTTCCTTAAACTCTATGTTATTGATTGGTTTACTGCTCAAAGTCTTTATGCATGCAACTTCATATATTTGAACTTGGCAAGTTTCTTCTTGAAATAGATATTTAGAACATGAAAAATTTGAATAAAAAATTGAATGGCAATCCTCATCCCGATCTTGGTTTCTTAAATTTTGAACATTTTCATCAAACTCAGGAAATAGAATATGACTTTCATCATTAGAATCTATATCAACTTCATCTTCATAACAATTATGCTCTAATTTGTGCTCTTGGTGTTGAAAAGGATTTTCATAAATGGCTTCTAATATTTCCTCATCCATGAACTCATCATCTTCATAAGCATTTTCCATATGGTCAATGAAGTTTTCAATATGACCACAACAATGTTTTACCAACAATAAGGATGGATAATGTTTTTAAAATTTTTATAAAATATCGTGTGAAAGTCTCTAAGAGAATACAAACTACAGGATGCAAACTTTTCATACCAAGACTTTTCATTTTCCTCTAAAGAAACCATAAATATTTTCATCAAAGAATCTTCATCAAATTCAATATTTAGTCTTCGTATATGTATATGAAACTTAACCAAATGCAAGGAAACATCATCTCCTTTTCCATATTTGATTCTAGGAAGATATGTTTGTCAATCTATGCAAGGCATCTGATTTGGAAAATTGAGAATGTGAGAGCGATTCATTGGAGCATACCTTGCAGATATGTGATCCATCTTGAAGCAGTGGAGTTGCAAAGAAAGTATTTAGGCTACTAAGTCTTTGAACAATGGATTCGCCATGAAAAATCTGATCTTTGGATTCGTCTAAAACTGGAGTCACCAGGTGTATGGTACAACCTTTATGTGTTTGGGTTCTGTTCACTATTAGAAGTAAAATTTGAACTTTGTCGTTTATCCCAGGGAAGATTTCACCTTCGCTCCCCAACAACAACGCCAAAATGTTATCACTCTGTAAATTCCCCTGGCTGTGGAGGCAAGTCATAGAGGTAACCTTCAAACCGAATTTAGGTTGGACTCTGACCCTTCCAACCAGAGAGGGCTCTCTCAATGATTTTTTAACTAATGATAACTCAAACAAAGTTCAATAGCGGGAAACATAGGTCAGATATGTATGTGATAATAGGATTTTAAGATTTTACTGTGGCAGGTCAGGGTGAAGGATAAACCATTGGGCATGGATTCATAAACTCTACTTATGATGTGAAAAATAAATAACTGGTAAATGAGAAGATTTATAACAGAGGCAAGGAAGACAATATTCCCAAGTTTAAAATCTAGTTGTAGTATGGGGAAAGAATGAAGAGTAAGAATAAGAGTAATGGAGCATCTAACACAAGATTAATTGCATATAATTATAGAAGGAAAATAAAAGTACTCAGAGTATTGTTATCAATGAATTATGAATCACTTTTACTCAATCAAAACAAGATGAATAAACATTAATATGGTGAAAAGTAAGGAAAATATACACAGGAAAAAATACAAACTTGGAAAACAACATGAACATGAATCTCTGCTACAAAATACTCGACACTTCTCTATTAATATTTCATTAAAAAGCACGAGAAAAAATACAAGCATAATAGTTTTTCTTCTCTTCCAGGTCCAACCCCTTTCCATATTGAAAATCATGCAATATATACAAATGGATTTCCCTTGGACTAAGGTACACACGCTGAATTGCTTCCACAAAGATAGAACATAGTGCTAACCAAAATAGAATCAACTCTAGCTATTCTCCTTAAAACTAGACAACTTGTTTGACTGAATTTATTACATTTAAATCACTTTAACAAAATGCATGCTAGGTGTCAATAATGATGTTCTTTTAGTTTAGGTGTCGCTAGAGGTGAGTTGGGATGCTTATTGATTTGTACAAGTTGACCTGGAGGTTATTTGGTTCCTTGTCACAGTTGCACAGCGTGCTTGCTGCGCAACAAGAAACTTCAACAAATGCGCAATAGACTTGGCCAGCTAGGACTCTTTCACTTTTTATTCACTTCTTTGACCTGTTCATGACATTTGAAGACTATGAAATGATGTCTTAACCTGTAGGAGATTGGTAATGAATCTTGGAAACATTTACACCCTTTTTCTTTAAAACATTGACTTGCCCATTTACTATAAAGGAAATCAAATCAAAATAAAACTAAAGATCAACATGAAATAAATGGTTGCAAGTGTCGAATTGATGATGTTTTTTTTTTTTGTATTCTTTCATTACAATGTCCCCTGCAATTTTGGGTGGCTGAAAATAACTAATATTGCTTCCCATAATTGCAATAAAATTCATACCAGCAAATAAACCATTGCAAGTTAGTATAAATCCCTCGATGAAGAACCAAAAATTCAATATGTTGGTGCTTGAAAGACATTGTTCCCTGAATTGACCAGTGGTGACTATGCCTGATATGTCTAGAAGGAATGCAGGTCAAGACACTTCATTTATGAAATCTTTGATTAACATTTGTATCGTCTGCTTTAGCTCTGCGTAGGAATTTGAGCAAAATGAAGATCCTTTGTTTTCATTATAGAGAAGATCCTTTATCATCAAATACCTTTATATGGGAATCAAGAAAAAGTGCCTAAATCACCATTGATTAAAACCTGTAACAAATATATCCATCATAGATTAATCATTTTTCCTTGAAGTTCTCATCCATAGTAGCCTCTATGTCCTGTTGCATGTCATGGTTTCTCAGGACCCTATTGATCATTTAAAGCACAAATCAGATGAAGATCATAGGACTATGCACTTCCTTCTTCATCACATTCATCGCATCTGAATTCGTTCCTTGTGGTGAAGAAAGACGAACCAAAGAATAACCTGGGTAAGCTTGAAATTGAAGAAGTTGGAGACAAGGTGAATACGGAAGTAAAGGAAAATGGTGGATTCATTCGACTCTCAGTGAGGTTATGTGGGTGTTTTCAATGCTTGTGATAGTCCCATCAATACTTGTAAGATCACCTTAATGCTTTTGTTGATCAACGACATCCTTTTATCTTGGAATATGACATAGTATATGGTGCGCTTCGAACTGAATACCTCGACACCTAGTGCTTTTCCTTTTTGACGCTCTGTATACTTTTTCGACATTCATTTACCTGAGGGCATGCTGGCTTGACACTTGGCGCAGAGGTTCAAATCTCATTACTGCATTTTATTTTTCACAGTGGGGTATCCCACATCAACATGGGGGAACTCTCTTTTGTTGTTTATATATGTTGACAGTTACAACTTATATCGACGCGTTGTGCATTGCCCCTTCATGGAATCTCCTCCTCATGGTTTGTCTCTTGGTGGATTTGGTGCTTGGTCTTGGGCGCTTGGAGATTGGGCCTCGAGAAAATTATTTTTATAAAAGTAGGAAACCTACATGTGAATCTTAGCAGGCCCGAAAGAACTTTTAGGCCTTAGAAAACCAAATTTTTAATTTTCCCAATTTATAAACATTTTGCCAAAAATTGTTTATTTTTTCCATTGATAAAGACTGGCGTCAACAATTGATTCTAAACACTATAATATAACCAAAAATTTAGGAGCACTACGAAATGGCCAATGCGTCAGAAGCACTAAAAAATCACCCATAAATTTATGTCAATTTATAGGGTGATAACATTGGATCCAATGGGGATGGCGTCCTCCCTATGAGGTGCCAAAGAACACGTGGACCCTGTGCCTGATCCATTGGGATTCTCCCAACTTTTCAGAGACCTTCAACCTGCAAATTCTGACCTGTGACCTTCTCCAGCCGGATCCACTGCACGCTGCTGCAAACTATTGCACACCGTTGAAACTGAAACTGTACAATGTTCAAAAAGACAGTCAAACTGTGAGATTATTCATAAGCAAACTATCATAATATAAGATAATGACGCATCTACACAATCAAGTGATGCAAAAATGCCAATGTATCCAATCAAGCAATTGGTTGCTCGATTTCCCTCTAAGCACATTTTTCTTGAGCAGATAGACAAATGTAAAAGATGGCAACTAAAAATAAAAATTGAATCCAAAACCTAATCTTATGAATGAAACAAATTCCACCTTCAATGATGACTGCAATAGGTTGGCCACAGGATCTTGAAAATCATGAAAAATCACCTCTTCTTGATGAGAAAAAACATAAAGACAAATCTCATTCATAAGTGTTGGTTGTTCTTTCCCTATTTCTTCAATTTCGAGAACATTATCAAATGAAATGGCATCAATAGGTTTGTCTACTCTTCCATTCATATCAACAAAAACATTCATACTTTCTTGAACATCTTCAAATATGACAGCCATATTATGTGCATCAAGGATATACTCTTTCTCATCAAACAATTCTGATTTGGTTTTATTAACCTTCGGGGACTTTGCTTTAGGAATGTCATTTTGACTTTCAAATGAATGAATAGAAATAAATTACTGCACATAATATTCTTGCAAATGTGAGAAGCTACCAACATGAACTATTTCACAACCTAGAGTTTCCATGGATGCATTTTCAAAACCTTGATTTTCAAAGGAATCAAATAAAACAACTTCCTCTTCATTGTCTTCTTGTATTTCTGATTGAAAAGTGGAATACATTTTTTTGTTTCTTTCCTGAAACTCTATGTTATTGATTGGTTTACTTATCAAAGTATTTATGCATGCAGCTTCATAGATTTGAACTTCGAAAGTTTATTCTTGAAATAGATATTCAAAACATGAAAAATTTGAAGAAAAACTTGAATGACAATCCTCATCCCAATCTTGGTTTCTTAAAGTATGAACATTTTCAACAAACTTAGGAAATAGAACATGGCTTTCATCATTAGAATCCTGATCAACTTCAACTTGATAACAATTATTCTCTAATTTGTGTTCCTGATGTTGAAAAGGATTTTCATAAATGGCTTCTAATATTTCCTCATCCATGAACTCATCATCTTCATAAGCATTTTCCTGAAGTTTTCAAAAGGCTCACAACATTTTTTTACCAACAATAAGGATGGATAATGTTCTTTAAAATGCTCATAAAATATTGTGTGAAAGTCTCTAAGAGAATACACCATAAATATTTTCATCAAATAATCTTCATGAAATTCAACCTTTGGTCTTCATATATGTATACGAAACTTAACCAAATGCAAGGAAACATCATCTCCTTTTCCATATTTGAATCAAGGAAGATACGTTTTCCAATCTATGCAAGGCATCTAATTTGGAAAACCAGGAATGTGAGAGCAATTCATTGGAGCATACCTTGCAGATCTGTGATCCATTTTGAAGTAGTGGAGTGGCCAAGAAAATATTTAGGCTACTAAGTCTTTGGATAGTGGATTCACCATGAAAATTCTGAGCTTTGGATTCGTCTAAAACTGGAGTCGTCAGGTGAATGGTACAACCTTCATGTGTTTGGATTTTGTTCACCATCAGAAGTCAAATCTGAACTTTGCCGTTTATCCCAGGGAATATTTCTCTTTTTCTCCCCTGCAACGATGCCAAAATGTTATCACTCTGTAAATTTCCTTGACTGTGGAGACAAGTCATAGAGGTAACCTTCAAACCAAATTTAGGTTGGACTCTGACCCTTCCAACCAGAGAAGGCTCTCTCAATGATTTTCTAACTAATGATAACTCAAACGAAGTTCAATAGCGGGAAACAAAGGTCAGATATGTATGTAATAATAGGATTTTAAGCTTTGACTGTGGTAGATCAAGGTGAAGGATAAACCATTGGGCATGGAGTCATAAACTCTACTTATGATGTGAAAAATCAATAACTGGTAAATGAGCGGAGTTATAACAGAGGTAAGGAAGACAATATTCCCAAGTTTAAAATCTAGTTGTAGTATGGCGAAAGAACGAAGAATAATAGTCCATTATATGGAGCATCTAACACAGGATGAATTCCATATAATTATAGAAGGAAAATAAAAGTACTAAGAGTATTGCTATCAATGAATTATGAATCACTTTTTCTCAATCAAAACAATAAGAATGAACATTAATATGGTGAATAGTGAGGAAAACATACACAAGAAAAAATACAGACTTGGAAAACAACTGGCACATGAATCTCTGTTGCAAAATACTTTACACTTCTCTATTGATATTTCATTAAAAAGAATAGGAAACAAAATACAAGCACAATAGTTTTTCTTCTCTTCTAGGTCCAACCCCTTTCCATATTGAAAATCATGTAATATATACAAATGGATCGCCGTTGGACTAAGGGACATGATCTGAACTGCTTCCACGAAGATAGAACATAGTGCTAACCAAAATAGAATTAGTTCTAGCTATTCTCCTTAAAACTAGACAACTTGTTTGACTGAATTGATTACATTTAAATCAATTTAACAAAATGCATGCTAGGTGTAAATCATGATGTTTTTTTACTTTAGGTATCGCTGGAGGTGAGTTGGGATGATTGTTGACTTGTATAAGTTGACCTGGAGTTTATTTGGCACCCTGTCACAGTTGTGTATCATTCTCACTGCGCAACAAAAAGCTTCAGTAAATGCGTAGGGAGGAATCTTTCACTTTTTCTTCACTTCTTTGACCTTCTCATGACATTCGAAGAATCTGCAATGATGTCTTAACCTGCAAGAGCTTGGTAATCAATCCTGGAAACATTCACCCTTTTTTTAAAAGAACACTCACTTGCCCATTTACTAGAAAGGAAATCAAATAAAAATAAAACTAAAGATCAACATGAAATAAATGGTTGCAAGTGTCAAATTTATGATGCTTGTTTGTTGTATTCTTTCGTTACAATGTCCCCTACAATTTTGGGTGGCTACAAATTACTTATATTGCTTCCCAAAATTGCAATAAAATTCATCAATACCAATAAATAAACCATTGCAAGTTAGTATACATCCCCCGATGAAGAACCAAGCATTCAATATGTTGGTGCTTGTAAGAAATTGTTCTCTGAATTGACCAATGGTGACAGTGCCTGATATGTTTGGAAGGAATGCAGGTCGAGACACTTCATTTGTGAAATCTTTGATTAACATTTGTATCCTCTGCTTTAGATCTGCGCAGGCATTTGAGAAAAATGACGATCCTCTGTTTGCATATTAGAGCAGATCCTTTATCACTAAATGATTTATATGGGTATCCAACAAAAGTGCCTAAATCTCCATTGCTTAAACCCTATAACAAATATCTCCATCATAGATTAATCATGTTGCCTTGCAGTTATCATCCATAGTATCCTATGTGTCCTATTGCATGTCATGGTTTCTTAGGACCCTATTGATCCTTTAAAGCAAAAATCAGATTAAGATCATAGGACTATGCATTTCCTTTTTCATCACATCCATCACAATTGAATTTTTTCCTTGTGGCGAAGAAAGACGAACCGAAGAATCACCTGGGTAAACTTGAAATTGTAGAAGTTAGAGACAAGGTGAATCTGGAAGTAAAGGAAAATGGTGGATTCATTCGACTCTCAGTGAGGTTGTGTGGGTGTTGTAAATGCTTGTGATAGTATCATCAATACCTGTAAGATCACCTTAATGCTTTCGTTGATCGACGATATCCTTTTATCTTGGCATTTGACATGGTATATGGTGCGCTTGGAACTAAATACCTCGACACCTAGTGCTTTTCCTTTGATTCTCTCGGTATGCTTTGTCGACATTCATTTACCCGAGGGCATGTTGGCTTGACACTTGGCGCAGAGGTTCAAATCTCATTATTGCATTTTATTTTTCACAGTGGGGTATCCCACATCGACAAGAGGGAACTCTTTTTTTTTGTTTATATATGTTGATGGTTCCAACTTATATTGACACGTTGTGCACTACCCTTTCATGGAATCTCCTCCTCGTGGATTGTCGCTTGGTGGCTTGGAGATTGGGTCTCGGGCCCATTATTTTTATAAAAACAGGAAACCTACATATGAAACTTAGTAGGTCTGAGAGCACTTTTAGGCATTAGAAAACAAACTTTTTATTTTCCCATTTTGTAAACATTTTTCCAAAATTGTTTATTTTTGTCATTAATAAAGATTGGTGCCAACAACTGATTCTAAACGCTATAAAATAACCAAAACTTTAGGAGCGTTACAGAATGGCTAATGTGTTAGAAGCACTACAAAATCACCCATAAATTTGTGTCAATTTATAGGGTGATAACACACATACCAACCAACACTAAAAATGGTGTTAGAAGATAAACAATAGACCAATTCCATATCCATCTTATAAAACCTACAATATGAAGAAGAAACAACCCTTCCAAGGGTCAAGGTGAATTTATCAAGCAACCTAGGGTTTCTCATCCAATGACCTCAACTATCTCAAGTACCTATCCTAGGTAAATTCTAGTTGAAATACAAAATCAATTTTAATCATGAGGGATCTCAACCATAACAAGCTTTGATACCATTTGGAAATTTCTCAAAATTCAGAATTCAATGCAAAAAATAAATTTCGCCTTCAACGTAAAAGGTTTCTGAGATCTTATCCTTGTGAATTTTCAGCCTTGGGGATGTTGTAAAACAATGTACAAAATAGTAGTGGAAATAGTACAATTTCTCACTTCCAAACAACCCAAAATTCCTACGAATTCTAGGATAAAAGATACCAAAATAAACATATAATTTTCAACCCTTTTAAGGAAATTTATCAACCAATAGCCAGATAAAAAAACACTCTTTTACAATAGTTATAACAACAATATGACAGAAGTAAAAGAAGCCCCTTATATTCTTCACTCAGATGTCAAATTGCTTAACAATTGTTTTTTTACTTATGTCAAATCAACAAGACATATATGGTCGTAAATAGAAATCCATAACAAAAAAACAAATATGGATGGAAACTTCATTAATATGCTTGAGATTAAGTGCATGTACATTCCATAGACATATCTCAAGGTCATTACAAATCCTCCCAGCTATCCAAACCCTAGCTAGGTAAAATCAACAAAATCTCGACAACCAAGAATATTCACTGTGCAAGAATCACTCCAACACATCCTCCAAGTCAAGGCGTTCTCTCCTCCTCTTCTTCTTCACAGTTCCACCCTAGTGTTTTATAAAAGAAACCTATTCTCCAATATACAAGGGATAAAACCTAACCATAGACCTCCAAGATACTCCAATAAGATCAATAAACCCTAGTGACTTGAGAGAGAGAGAGAGAGAGCACATGTGAAGACTCTAGAGACAAAGAGAGGATATTGTGCACTCTTCTTTAGAGGGATAGAGACAGAGCACATGTGAAGATTCTAGAGATAAAGAGAGGCTAGTGTGCAATCTTCTCTAGGTCACATCTCATCACAAGAGAAAATACAAGTGAGTGAATTAACATATATGAATGGAAATATTATCTCCTTTCTCTCTATATATGATAGGTAAGGGAGGCCAACAATACAATGTGGGACTAATCTCTTGTTGGATTACTGAGAGGGGGGGTGAATCGGTAATAGAGAAATCTAATCCTTTTTAACCATATAATGCACGTGTTATATCAATGTAGCATTATCATCCACTATTTGCAGAGTAAATAAACAATGAACAAATGAACAATCATACACATACACAGTACACCAATGTTTTTACATGGAAACCCAAAGA
>SNQJ01S0071150.1:0-29473 GCA_010110895.2 Picea sitchensis
CAATGCATAAAGGATAAGCGCTTGGCCACATGGCGGGGTATTGGTGACTAGGAGCACGCACATATTGGGGGTTGTGCCCAAAAATGCATATGCAGTGGGTTTTTATGCTAAAGTTTTGGGATTTTTATTGTTATTATGCCTGATTTTTATTGATTTTCTCCATTTTTGGGAGATATTGGGCATTTTTGGAGCCCAAATTTTGGGAAGAAGTTGGAGATGAACAACCAACTTCAAATATATATAAACCAGGCCTGTTTGAGGGTAAGGAGGACAGTCAAGGACAGTCAGAGCAGAGTTATGCTGAAGGGAAGCCAAGCCAAAGCCATTTTTATGCAGGGAAGATATTGAGGAGCAAACGTTGTTGGGTCATTTCTGGGAGCTCCGAACATCTGTTTTGTGTGCCGTTTTCTTTGCAGGGTTCTAGAGATCTGGAAGAACGTGAACATATCAGTCTTGTAGCCAATTGGAATTGTATTGATGTACTTTTGAGATTTTGAACAGAAATAAAGAAGCCTCCCCCACAGAGACAAAGGCCCGGAGACGTAGGCAAAGTTGTGCCGAACTTCGTTATCAATATGTGTGTTATGGTTTGTTGTCTATTATTTCATTTCAGATATGCATATGTGTATATGGATATCATAATTCCTCTTCTTTCCTCATTCTTTCACTAATTTTCTCAAATGGTTAATTAACACATGGAAAATTAAAACTCAACCATAGTCATTAGAAGATCCGACGGATCAACTATCCATTGGAGGGTGGGTTTATCTCACCCATAAAGTCTAGGCCCCATTGCTGAAAGGGACCACTAGAAGTAATGGGATTTATGGGTAGTGAGAGGAATTTATATTTTCCAGCAAATTTATGACATTCTTCACAATCTTTGACTGTGGAAAACACATCTGAGAAGATGGTGGGCCAGTAATATCCAACCCTCATAATCTTGAGGGTTGTAGCTTTCCAATGCTAGTGTCCTCCACAAGTCCCTCTGTGCATATATTTTATGACATGTTTAGACTCATCCTCATCCTCATCCAAAAATTTCAATAGAATACCAACAAGAACTCTCCAATACAATTTCTGGCTTATGATGCAAAATTTTACGTCTTTCAATTTAAGAGACCCAGTCTTAGATTTCTCCAATTCTGGTGGAAATTCTAGGTGCTGCAGAAATTCGCACGGTCTTCACTCAGTGAACTTGTGACATAGCGCCTTCGTTTGTTGGATATTAAATTATACCCCTAATTTCACTACATATTGATAAATATATCCCAAAATCCTTTTTTTGGACCACCCTCCCAATACATCTTTCTAATAAGAGAAACCCCTATTTTTACTAGATACCCCTTTTTATATCCCCCAATACGTATAAACCCCTTGAGACCCCACATCCGCCCCTAATACCTACAATATATTGAATTTATTTTTCACAATTTAAAAACCCCATTTATGAATGAATGTGATAAGATATTGGTCAACAAGGTGAAGCCCCCATGAAAAAACTAAACAACATCCCTATACCAGGGTGAAAGAGAGTATTGATCAAATACTTGCATGTTGTCATTTTCAACCTGCATCATTAAGGCATCTGATTGGATGAAGGTATGTTGCAATTCTAGTTCTTTGCAGTTTGAATCTGATAATAATTTTGCAAGGCCCTGCCCCCTAATCAACATATTGGGATTTATGTGTAGGTCATACTCTATAAGTTTGACAATCCACTTGCCCCTCTTCCCTTCATTGTCTAGTTGAACAAGACTTTCCTTGACACTATTGCTAGGAACATAGACTATTATGCTAGATTGCATGACATACACCTTGAAGACCTTCAAGGATTTGACCAATGCATAGGATTTCTTCTCCAATATATCATATTTCAGTTCAGCATCCCTGAGCACTTTGTTGAAGAAGGAAATGGGTTGTTCATGCCCTTCTTCATTCTTTTGCAGCAATACAACAACAATAGTTTCCTCGAAGGAAAAGGAGAAAATGAGAAATTCTTTGGAATAGTCTGGACTAACCAGCACATGGGATTCAACCAAATCCTGCTTAATTATTTGGAAGGATGATTTGGCCTCTGTTGACCATTTTATGTCATCATCTTTCTTCAACATGTTAGTAATAGGTCTTATGATTTCAACAAAATTTGGCACAAAGCACCTTAAAAAAATTATTTTTCCTATGAAATATTGGATAGCCTTCTTATTCCTAGGGATTCCAATTTTTTGAATATCATCAACTCTCTCCGAGTCTATTTTTATTCCCCTTGATGTGGCCTAGGATCGTTCCTTCTAACATAGAAAAATGGGACTTTTTGGGATTCAAAGAGATTCCATACCTTCTGTATTTTTGAAAAATCTACTCCAGGTGTTGTAGATGTTCATCATCATATTTTTAGAAGATGGTGATGTCATCTAGGTATATATCCATGAAGTTGTCCTTTTCACCCACAAATTCAATGTCCATGGCCCTCTAGAAAGTGGCCCCTGCATTCATCGGGCTGAAGGGAATTTTTTCATACATGAATGTGACGCATGGGGTGTTAAGGTTGTTTTCTCTTTGTCTTCTTCAAGCACTACTATCTGGTTATATCCAAAATATCCATCCAACATGGAAATTATGTTGGCACCTACTACCCTTTGCAAAATATGGTCCATCTTGGGAAAAGGATAATTGTCTTTTAGAGAACACATGTTCAGGTTCCTAAAGTCCACACACAAGCATATTTCTCCACTCTTCTTCCTAATAGGAACCAAGTTGGTCACCGAATTTGAGTACCTCAAGGGAACAATGATTTTGGCATCAAGCATTCGTTTCAATTCTTTTTCAATAATAGACACTAACAAAGGATTAAATTGTCTAATTTTTTGACTGAATTTTTTTGAGCCCACCTTAAGAGGGATCTTGCGTTGAATGATGTCAGTATCAAAGGTCTTCAAGTCCTTATAAGACCATGCAAAAAGACAAGAAAAACTTTTCATAAGGATGAAATACTGATTTCTTTTCTCCCCTGGCAGTGCCTTGGATATTTTGACTACTTTGGGGTTTGCAGTTGTCCCAATGTTGTAGTCCATTACCTCATTCTCCTTATTTTTCATGGTCTCTTTATTGGAGACATCATTTTTGTGGTACTAAGCCTCTTGGGATATGATTTGTCTTGAGTTCTAAAATCTTGTGTCCAACCACCTTGTTCATAAAATGAATTTCTTATTGATTTTTTGTTTCATCTTTCTCATTCTCTTGATCAATGGAGATGTTTGAGAGTTTTTCAATGGTTTGCAAAAAAACATTGAGCTCCAAGTCATCACTAAAGACCTGTCAATGATTGAGATTGTCTAGTATGGTTTTCCTATGCCTAACCTCCACTTCATATTTAACATTTGGACCAATATTAGGTTTAAAGGTGTTGGAATCTAGGGCTAAATTCCAACACCTAAGAATATTGAATTCTAGAAAGAATTTGTCCACTAAGTTCCATACCTCGTTTTTGTGTTGTTTCATACTTTATTTATTTTCTTGATAAATGGCTTTGACTTGGTTGATAATAAACTTAGAATCACCAAAGACTTCCAATATGTCAATGACCATGTCTTTAGTAGCTCTCAATCCTAGCACAAATGACTTATATTCTGCTATGTTGTTAGTTGTTTCAAATTTCAGGTTGTATGAGAGTGTGATCACCTCCTTTGAAGGAGAAATGAGGACTATAAAAGAACCAAAAACATCCTTTGAATATGATCCATAAAAACACATCTTCATAACTTCATTCCCTTGGTCTGCCAGTGGTTTATTTCTGCAGTTGCTGACTGATATTTTTGGGACATCACCATTTATATGAAGAATAGATGACTCAATTTCATCCTCAATAGAATAAATTAGATGATTACCTATATTTTGATGATCACTAACAATATATGCCAATATGACCTGTTTGTATAACCTCCTGTGTTCTCCTCCAAAGATAGGGATGGTTTCATATGTAAGATCCATCTGCAAGGATCCTCCAACTTTCTTGGCCCATGTCCTGGACAAAAGCATACCAAACTTGGGGGGTATGTCAGCTACAACAATATCCATCACTACACTTGTCATGGGTAGTTGAGATATATAAACAACCATATCTTTAATTAATCCCAAAATTTTTGCCTTTTTAGAATCAAGGAAGTAAATATCCTTGTATGGATTGGTGATTTCTAGTCCTACATCTTCCATTACAAGTTTAGGCACGACATTATGAGAGCCACCTAAGTCCATCAACCAATTAAGAAATATTTTTTCATGGACATTAAAGGATATGTAAAAAGTTGGAGAAGCATTAGACCCATATTCAATGTGTGGGCCCACAGTAATGGTAGGGTTTCCATCCTGCAAGATGATTACATCATATGTCATAGCAGAAACAACTGGCTTCAAAACCTTCATAATAGAGTTCTTGAATGGCTCATTTTTCAATAATTGTGTTAAAGGTACATGGATCTTTATTTTACTCAACTCATGCTATATGATGAAATTTATTGGTTGTCTGTCTGCTTATTTTACTTCTGGGGAAACATATTTACATGGTAGAGGCTTATCATTTTTGTTTGTTGTACCCTTGCTTGGGCCTTGTTTGGGAGGAAGGTCTGCATTTTTGTTCTGAATAGGGGAATTTGTTTTGTGACCCCCTGGTCTAGGCCTCAAATCATACTTCTTTTGGGGATAACTTTAAAATATGTCCTCTTCCTTCACATCATCATCAAATTGGCTTGACAACTGAGAAATATCATAGTCCTATTGTGTTAGGTGACTAGGATAAAGATCTGTTTCATTAAGCAGTACATCAAAATCATCTACAACATCACTACATCCATCACTTCAATCTCATTGTTCTGGAAAGTAGGTACAACTCTTTGATCCTTAACATTTATCCTCTCTCTCTGCATGATTTGAGGACCATTATTAATCCTTCTAAATTGATTTGTGTTTATGTTTCCAACATCCTGATATAGCCTATTTGGATGCTTGGTTTTCCATTTCAGCTTAGCTATCTCTGAAGTTAGGGATTTCAAGGTTCCGGTCATTTCCTCTAGCTTTGGGTTAGATTTTGCTGGGTTGGAAGAAGAAGAAAACTCTTCCCTTTTCTTCTTTTTATCCCTATCATATTTGTTCTTCAATGTTTTTGATGCTAGGATGTTAGAATCAATCTCAATAGATTCCTCTTGCATGGAAAACAAAGTGGTGGACCTTCTCTCCCTAAAAAAACGAGAGAATTCAACATGAAAGGAATTTTCAAATGTGATCTTGGTTGAGGCTTAAGTTGGATTATTCTCATCATTAATCTTGTTACACATTTTTTTGAACCTCTTGGTGAACTATGATACAGAATCCCCATTCTTCCTTATTAAATCCTCAAACTCAATTATGCAATGCAAATATTATCTCCTATCCCCCCATTGTTTTAGAAAATCCTCATCAAATTCCTTAATACCTGTAATAGTAGCTAGGGTTAGGCCACATAACCACTTCCTTACCTATCCATATAGACTCTACACAAACAACCTCATCCATACATCTGCATGTTCAATGTTAAAGTTGTCCGCAAAACTATAAAATGCCAACAAATGTTCCTCAGTAGTTACATCCCCCTCACCATTGTACCTAGGTAGATACATCATGTAGTCACTTGTGGGGAAGTCATTTAAGTTCTGAGGAAGCACCAAAGGTGCATACCTAGCTGTAATGATGGCTTCCATCCCGTTGAAAACCATGTTTGCGACAAGTGGACTCTAAGGTTGCAGAGGAGTCGTGGGTGTGGTTGATGGAGGATATGATGAAGCATAATTTGATACAGGGGATGTCCAAGGACTAATGAAAAGGGGGTTTTGAAAAATGACAACCTGAAGCTACTTATAGTTGTGGAAAGAGAAAATGTTTTCAACAGTGGCCTTGCCTTTAAGTGGCAAGGGGTATCTCTGAGCAATGGTAGTCTTCCTTAATTGTCTCTCTGAATCAGGTTTGGATGTGCTACCATTAATATCAGGGTTGTCTTTGGGAGTTTTAGTAGGCTGAAGATTTGATTTCCTGGATCCTTTCCTGGGAGCCAAAATTCCTTAATAGGTTTTCTTTAAGTGGACTTGTCAGGTAAAATATGGAAGTCACCTTTGTGCATGATCTTTGTTCACCATCAAAGATAAGATATGATCATTGTCGTTCTCCGAGGGAAATATACTTCGTTACTCCGTTCCTCATGGGTGTTATATATGCACTAAAAACACACTAAAAACCCTCAATTAAATTGTCAACCTGAGGTAAGTAAACTTAGAGTTGTAGAAAAATATATGCCAAGGTAGAAGGATTTCTAGTGGTATAGTCTAACTAAGGAAGTGGATATCTAAGGGCTAATCTATTCAAGCAAATCTATCTAATTAGAAAACCCTACTAAGCAACTTTAAACTATGTAACCTAAGTAATTTTGAACCAAGGATTGATGGATAGTTCTAGGAAAGCAATTGAAAACCTTACTAAGAAATCTAACTGAATTATGACAATAAGAAAAAGAAAACTATTTAAGCATAACAATAAACAAATAGCAATAGAAAACTACTTTGACTAGTCTACTTGAATTTAATAAACAAATATCCTATGAAATCAAGTAAATAAACAAGCAACTATACTATCAAAGCAAGAATAGACAAGTAAGAAATTAACCTATTAAAGAAAGTAGCAACTAACTAACCTAGGATAACTTCTACAACAAGTAAAATAATAAAAACTACTTAATAAGAAACTAACTAAGCTAAGAGACAAGTGAACTCTATTCTTAATACAACCATTTCTAATTTACAAAAGGAAATATACTAAATTGAAAGCATTATGATGATAAAAGCAATTAACAACTAATCTCTATGACAAGCAAACTACTATTTAACCTATCCTACAAAAGCAAGAAAACTATCTTCTAATCTATGAAAGAAAGAAAACTATCTTCTAATCTATGAAAACTCAAATATAGTGTTGATGGTTGTGTGAATGTCTCCGATGTCTTATAATATCACGATGGCATTTAACAATGAATGATAATTCAAGAGGGATAAATGAGATATTGACTTCAATAGCAAAGTGAAAAGTTTGAATTAGGCAATCCAATGAAAACTTAGCCATTACGTAAACAACATCAATTACCCTTCATATCCATGTGATTATTACTCATGCATTAATCATCAACAGTCATAAAGAGATTGTGAAATTCAATTGCATTCTATACTACGTAAGCAAACTCATAACTAAATTAAATCATCAACTACAAATTGAAATTGCAACCTAGATCTAAGAAAGAAATTACATGAAGTAAACTAAGATAGACCTATTTCAACAATTCAAATTGCAAAAAGAGAAATGCTTATAAATAGGAATTAAACATTATTCTAGCATATGAAAAGTAAACTAATGAGCAAATTAATTAAAAACTATTTAAGAAAAAAACTAAATAGTAATTGAATAAGAAATCTAAAAATAAAAACTAGAACTAATACTATCCATCCATCGAAGCCTTGTTAAAGAAAACTTGAATTAAAATTCTGTTATAAAACTTTGTTTTGAATTCTATTTTGAACTTGATTTTAAAAGCATAAAGAAAGTATAATTTACTATCTAATCACACATGGGGTTAGTGTCCAAGTTTGCAAACTTGTTTCTATTAACTATAAAGTCAATGCATATTGACAAGATCCTTCATACTAACCTGCAAAAAGGAAACTAAAACAATTAAACTATAACAAGAAGTTATATAACAAAGAAATAAACTAACAATTCATGTACATGAAATAAAATAAAAAGATATATATGTTATGTAATTCATAAACAAACTCATAGAATAGTTACCTAGACTACTGGTGGGCCCCCCATCAAGTCATGGTCACTCCTCAAATGCACACCATGAACTCAACAAAGCGATTTCACCATTAAAACTTAAAAACACAGGTTTACACAATTTGAAAAAACGAAAATGGAAAAACAGAGCTAAAATTGTCTTTGGCTCTAACACACAACTTATCTCTCTTGTATGACCACTGAGGTGGTATTTATAATCTTTAAAAACTGAGAGGTCAACCACTGGAGTGTCGAACCTTTTCTAAAAACTGTAAATTACATTAATGATGCCCTAATTGCCGAAATGGAGTGAGCCAATAATAGCCCAACATAACAACCCAAATCGAGTTGTCAAGAGTTTAGTAGCTGCAGGGCATGAGCATGAGAAAAACCCATGTCTCTGATTCACCGATCATCGACCGCCAATACCATAATCGCCAAATCGCCCATCATTTTTGTGTAGGACAAGTGTCAGATGGAGTGTCGTATGGAGTACCGGACTGAGTGTCGGATGGAGTACCAGACTGAGTGCCGGAAGCAAAAACATGCTGCGATTTTTCCCTGTGACACCAAAAAATGTGAATTAGATTCCTGGAAACATAAAATCATAGTGAATTATACTCAAGATCATCATAAAACATGAATTATGCATACCTGGTGTGGATCATAGCATTTCGACACAAAATCCTTTCAAAAAATTCTCCAAAACATGAAAACACATATATACATTCGACAAAAGTATCTAATTAACGTCATAAAATCGATCATATCTCGGGCCCAACATTACCCCCACACTCATGATTTTGCAGGTCCCACTGCAAACAAAAAGAAATTATCCCTCATGAATAAGCTTGCTGAGGAGGATCAACTTTAAAAGCTTCTCCTTCTTGCTGTGAAGACTTTACCTTATGCTGCTTGTGTTGCTTCAATTGTGCTCTGAGGCTGCGGTTGAATTTGGTTATCTCATCAACCAACCGTTGAAGGGAGTTTACCTTTGCTTGGAGGATTTCATTATCACGATGAAGGTGTGTGTCTATTTTCCTCCTTTCTTCCAACTATTGGAGCAACTGAGAATTATCTTTTTGTAGCTTATCAATGGCTAGGGCAGAATCATTTATTTCAGAGGAAGGCTTAGATCCTTTGAAATATGTGGACAATCTATCATTCTTAGGATCTAGGGTAGGCATGGGTGAAGTAGGAGTAATAGGGGGTCGGTAAGGAGACGTAGGTTCTGGTTTTGTCTTTCTTTGTGGCTCTAATCCCCCCACAAAAACTTCCTCAAGTCTCTTGTGAGGGCTCTCAAGATCGGAGGAAAATTGGATAGGGTCCAAAGAAGGAAAGGGTTTTGCATAAGTTTTTTCTCTTGTGCTCCGGGTACTCTTTCGAAAGGGTCCTTTACCAAATCAATTGGCTCCTCTCCTATTTGTGGGAACTATAAGAAAGTATTTTTGAATCACTTCTTGGATATTTTTAGGCATGGGATCAAGAGAGATTGAAGGCATTGGGGGGTTAACAATAGGCTTCCTTTGATCTTTACTCTTGGTGTTTTTACCCGATGAGGATGTAGGGGTTTCAAAAAACTTCTTGTATTTTTATGGTAAGGAAATGGTTTGTGCAAGGGGATTTGGAGTCCTTGGAGAGATCATCCTTAGATATGATGTCTTTTTTTTGGTCTCAATTTTCAAATGAGGGTTTGCAAATTGATAGATGAATGCATCCCAAGTTTGCCCTCTGGGGGAGCACCTCAATTGGAAAGTTCCATGAAAATGAAGTTCCAAAGAGGTCTCAAGTTCAACTCCCCTCGACTAATCTAGTGTGTAACGCATGGGTCCGCTATCCACACTTGGAGTTTATAGTGGTAGCAGTTGGATAACACGACCACGTGTAATGTGAGTACGTGACCAACTAGTTGTTGATTCCGCCAACCATAAAAAAAAAAAAAAAGTTTGCCCCTGTTTCTCTAATTTGGATAGAACAAGGAGTTTGATTAATCCATAGTGAAAGAGGCTATTTTGGGGGTTATTTACATTCTTCCTCACTTGAGTGGACATCTTCTCCAAGCTCTTTAGAAAGTAGAAGGGAAAATTCAAAGGTTTGTTGAACTGAAAATGAGCTAGCAATCTGAAATGACAGGCTTTGAAAGTGGAATGTCTACCTTTTCATGTGATCAACCTAGTGATGACGATGAGAGGGTTGATCAATTCCTCCTTTATCCATTCCTTAGAATATCCTTTTTCTCTTGAAATGTTCTGGAATTCGGGCTTAAAAACCCTGTTATAACTTGAGCGCAACAGATGGTGGTTTTTGAACCATCTATCTCCCATTCTTGGAAGCTTCATGGCTGCAACAATGGAATATTATGAGACCCAAAAGGTAAGGGACACCATGTGCATTGTATTCCCATCAAAACCAAGGGAAAATTGCATGGAGATGCCATCGTCGTGGCCCTACAAGTGGGATAAAAATGACCCCCAGCCTACGCGCAAAAACACCTCTCTGCACTGTGCAAAATCAGGAATGGCAAAAAGATTTGCATAGGAAGAGGGTTCATAACTCTTGGGCATTGTGATGAGGTGAAGAAATAGATAGAGGCTAAATTCACCAAGAGAGGGTGCGATCGGGACAAGAGATGGCATGAATTGAGCATGGCCTGAATGCAATTCAAACAGGGGAATGAATGATAGAGGTTGAGCGCGATTTTCTAACATCGGGGAAATGAAAATAGCAAGGGTGAGTTGGGATAATAAGTAACCCCAGCCTGTTTTTGAATGTGGATAGGGTGGAGTTGGTTGCACACATGTGCGCACAAGCTACCATGTGTAGGCAATTTCGAATTCAAAGGAACATTTTTGGGNCAAAATCAGGAATGGCAAAAAGATTTGCATAGGAAGAGGGTTCATAACTCTTGGGCATTGTGATGAGGTGAAGAAATAGATAGAGGCTAAATTCACCAAGAGAGGGTGCGATCGGGACAAGAGATGGCATGAATTGAGCATGGGCTGAATGCAATTCAAACAGGGGAATGAATGATAGAGGTTGAGCGCGATTTTCTAACATCGAGGAAATGAAAATAGCAAGGGTGAGTTGGGATAATAAGTAACCCCAGCCTGTTTTTGAATGTGGATAGGGTGGAGTTGGTTGCACACATGTGCGCACAAGCTACCATGTGTAGGCAATTTCGAATTCAAAGGAACATTTTTGGGGGAAAATGATGCGCAGTTAGATCAATGTCCAAGTCTTTTGACTTTGGACATTTGATAATGAACATATATAAAGCATCCTCAATCTTAATTTCCTGCAACCAATTTAATTAAATGTCATTGAATCCTTGTTACCTGGAATTGTGGACAGTTACCGGTGTGTGAATTCATATGGCACTTTGTTCGACACCTCATACGACACTTCATACGGCACCTCATAATGAACTTCAAACGACACCTCTGTGTTAAATACATTTTTACCGCCTGTAATTCATAGCCTACAATATTGAAATGTTTTTGACAGTCACAGTGGTCAAGAGCAGAGGAAGAATGCTCCATTATTGTTGATTTTTCCACCATGCTCACTCAATCCATTTGCATAGGACATGTAATGTCAAAAACCTACAATGAACATATTATAGCAAGCATAAGACATGTAATGTCAAACCTACAATGTATAGCTTGTAACAAAAAATAAACTGATAGAGTGGTTTGTTAAGTATATGTTCAACAATTTATAGCACACAAGAGTTTAGCACTTCAAAAATAAGATGATTGTTGATGTAATAACCTATATCATGAAAATAATACAAAAAATCTTACAAAGATTTATTTCTCTAGGCAATGATCATTTGCCAACTCATGAACCCCTCCCCCACACCTAAGTATTGTGACACCTCACAATCAAAAGTATAGGAAACCAATCATTTCTCCCAATAGCCGAAGATTTACAATATGTCAAGTGTAAAGATAAATTTCACAGATTGATTAGACGAGATGGTTAGAAGATGGCACCACCTATAGGATAAGAGATTTTATATAGAGATAAGAAGAGGTAGGCTAGAGAGTTTCAAGATAGTCTTAGAGTTAGTTCCCAATGGAAATTTAATGGAGTTCATTAACCTTATCTTAACCATACATACTTCATGTCAGCTTTGTCTGCAAGTAATTCTATACATTAGGACAATTTTAAATTTATTATTTATTTTTGTCAGATTACCATCCTCACTAGGTAGAATTCCTTGCTGCCAACAATCTTGTTCAGTACTCCAGAGGGTTTACCTAGTCATACCATAGACCGATACCCACTTCCAACAGACCTGTTCATTATCTTTATGGATTAGCCTCTTACTCCCTCAGAGATTGGCCCTCCATATTTTAAGATTTTAGTATAATATTTTTGTATGCAAGAAGATGGGGGGATAGCTCTGAAAAAAACTTTTTCTTTCCTTTTCAATTGGGATAGAATTTAGGTTAGAGCATGACTTTGCATTATATTACTTAGTGATTGTCCCGATGTAAGGGGTACTTAAGAGGATGTGGCCTATCTAAAGATACGATATAATCAATCTATTTAGTGTGTAGTGGATGGTACCATTGAGAAAGAACAAAAAGGTATCTCTAGACTCAACTCACTTTCTTATTTTGTAGTTATTGGGATGTTTCCATGACTAATAGCTAATTAGACCTCCTTGTTACTCTTTAACAAAGACACTTTACTCACTTACTCAGGTTTCTTGGAAAAAAAGCTGTACGAGAGACCTCTAAGCTTGATGGTTATGGTATAACTTCCTTAGACAGTGGTGAAGAGTTTCAAGAGAAGCTTCTTTGGAATGCCTTAAGAAAATGAAAATTTTTGCAAGAATATGGCTAATTACAATAACTCAATATTCATTTGAGGCTTAGCAGACAACAAAATTCAAGTGTAACAATGTTTTGAAATATTTCCTTGAAACTATCTACTCCTGGTGAAATAAATACTTATAGAAATCTCTATAATTGCCTTATTAACAGAATTCAAAAACTATTTACATATGTACAGTAGAAAATTCATAAAACTTTTCAAGAACAAGGGGGGACCTCCCCATCTACTAGGGCCAATGCCTTTTCAGTTGACATGACCTATAGAAAATCCTCTTTGGAAATGGACTTATGATAAAAATTGAGTCGGTGTCCATTTACTACAAAGGAGACTTGTCCATCGTCAATTGTTTTGATTTTTATAGATCCATTGTCATATACAATGTCTACCTCGTAAGGGCCCAACCACCGGGTGGTGTTTTTTCCTTTGAAGGTTTTGAATCGAGAGTCAAACAACAAAGCCCAATCACCAAGTTGGAAGTGTTTCTTCTTAATAAACTTGTCATGCCACTTTCTCCTTTGGTTTTGGACTAATATTGTTCATTGGATGGCATCTTGCCTGATTTCATCCAACTCATTCAATTGTAGGGATCGTTTCTTCTGAGCCTCATCTAAGTTTAATCCCAATTCTACAGAAATACAGAAGGTCCTTACTTGGAATTCTATTGGTAGAACTACTTGTTTCCCGTACACTAGCACATAAGGGGTATGCCCAATGGTATTTCTCCAGGTGGTCTAGTATGCCCACAAAGCCTCTAGAAGCCTATCAGCCCAATCTCGGTGATGTGATTGAACAATATTGGTCAAGATAGATTCCAGAAATTTCTTTGTAGATTCTACCAGACCGTTGTCTTATGGGTGGTATGAAGAAGATTTACAATGTTTAATCCCATATTTCTCTATTATCTCTCTCATCAACTTGGAAGTGAATTGAGTGCCTTGGTCTCTAACAATTTCATGAGGGACACCGAAGAGGGTAAAGATGTCTTCATAGATGAATTCGACAACAGACTTGTCTGTAGCCATGAATATGGATTTTTCCTCTACCCACTTGGTGACATAGTCTGTACAAACCAAAATATAGTTCTTTTTATGGGACATGGGTGAAATTGGTCCTACAAAGTCAAGGGCCCATTTTTCGAAGGGTTCTATCATAACTTGGGCACGGAAGGGAATTTCGTCAGTTGACATAGGTCTTCCTATCCCTTGGCAACTATCAAAACTTTTCACATACTTGGTAGCATCTTTGAAAATGCTAGTCAAATAGTAACCCGAATGTATCACCTTATATGCTGTGCRTTTTTCATAAAAATGACCACCATATGGYTCGTCATGATAACTTCGTAGTATTTATGGTACCTCATCCTCTTAGACACATCTACGAATAATCAAATCAGGGCATGTGTGAAAAATTTCATGACCAACCCAAGAGTAATTAGCACTCTGTGTAATAATTTTACGCTTTTCATGAGGTGACAAATGAGACAGTAACTTCCTAGTGGCCAGATAGTTTTCCATATCCGCAAACCATGGGGTATTGACAGAAAGGGAAAAGCGGTGTTCATTTGGGAAACTATCATCTACAGGGATATCATCATCATCCTCATTTTTTATTCGGGAAAGAAAACCAGCTACCACATTATACTTTCTAGGCGATCAAGCACAGTGATATTAAATTATTGCAATAACAGGAGCCACCTAGTCACTTAGCCATTAGTTATGGGTTTATTCATGAGAAATATAATGGTGGAATGATCTATATGTACAAATACTTTGTAACCTGTAATGTAATGACTGAACTTGTTGATAGCATGAACAACTGCCAAGAATTCCTTCTCGGTAACTATATAGTTTGAATCGGTAGGGGACAAGTTCTTGCTCACAAAATAAATGGCATAGGACTACTGGTCCTCTTTTTTCCCTAATACTCCTCCTATTGCGTTGTCTGAGGCATTAGTATATATGTGAAATGGGAGGTCCAATTGGGCCCTCTAAGAAATGGTGCCACATACAACTTAGCTTTCAGGGTTTCAAAGGCATTTTGACACTCCTCAGTCCAAACAAAATCAACATCTTTTATTAACAATCCAAACATAGGTGCAACAATCTTTGTAAAATTTTCAATAAACCGCCAGTGGTATCCATCATGTCCAAGAAATATTCTCACCTCTTTATGAGTCTTGGGGGGTGTAATTCTAACGATAACCTCAATCTTTGTAGGATCAACTTTTATCCTTTCAGATGAAACATGATGTCTTAGAACCACTCCTTCAGTTAACAACATTTTATATTTTTCATGACTTAGAGATAGGTTAATTTCTTGGCATCTGATAAGGACTTTTTCTAAGTTGTCTAAGGCATCTTGGTAAGTGTTTCCATAAATTGTGAAGTCATCCATGTAGACCTCCACACAATCATGAATAAGATCGGAAAATATCCCTAGTACTGCTCGTTGAAATGTGGCAGGAGCATTACATAATCCAAATGGTAAGACCCTATAGGCATAGGTGCCCCAAGGACAAGTAAAGGTAGTCTTGTCCTGGTCCTCAGGGGCTATAAGAATTTGATTGTACCCATCTAAAAAGGAAAAATACTTCTTTCTAGACAAGGTATCCAAAACTTGGTCAATGAAAGGAAGAGGAAAGCAATCCTTCAGAGTGGCTTTGTTGAGTTCTCAGAAATCAACACAAATTATCCATTTCCTGGTCACTTTCTTTGGAACCACTACAAGTGGGGATACCCACTTACTGTCGAACATGGGATAAATAAATCCGACATTAAACAACTTTTGGATCTCCTCCTTGACGATATCTTTGAGTGGTGGGTTCATCCTTCTCTGGGGTTGCCTAATAGGTGTTACTTCCCCATGGGTATATATGTGATGGATGCATGTGTCAGGGTGTATAACATTCATGTCAGTGTATTCCCAGTCAAATTCTCTTTATTGTTCTTTAAGAATACTTACTAACTATTTTTATTGGTCTCCATCTAGCCCAGAGTTTATATGTAAACATTTCCCTAGATTAATCTAATAGGGAATAGTATAATACATGGCATACTCATCTATCTCGAAGATAAAATATGTCGAAAACAAAATGGATGGGTCTAATTGTTCCTGAAATTATTCCCCAAACATGTTCTCAAATTGGGAAAAGACTGTGGAAAATCCGCACATGTGATAGTAGAAATAAACTGGTTTAGCACATTCTCTGTTGTGTGCTCCTGAAGTGCCCATGCATGCTCACTTGGAAATACAAGTTCTTCCCAATCCTTGTTCTTGTATGGACATTCAAGCCACCATAGATTCTCCATGATAGGTTGAGCCAGGGGATATATGGTGAGCTTCTGGATGGAGAGTCCATTCGAGATGGTTATTTCTCCCTCTCTACAGCCAATAAATGCATTGACTGTGGCTAGCCAAGGTCTTCCCAAAATGATGGGATGAACTTTGGTAGGGTCCTTTGATTTAATGACAAGAAAACCTACTGGGTATTCCCATGAGGCTAAAGTAACCATGATATCATCTAAAATTCCTTCAGGTATAATCCTGGTCTTATCTACTAATTCCAAGATGGTTGGGGTAGGCCAAAGAAGAGGTTGTAACTGTAATTGTTCCAAGGTAGTAGCAGTCATAACATTGATGGTTGCCCCTAGGTCTATGAGAGTGTTTCCAATGGAGACCTCATTAATGGTTATGGTCACTACGGGGTTTCCTAGGTTCCCATATTTTGCTAGTTTTGGTTTCTCTGATATGTACTCAGAAATTCCTCCTACCATATGTACTGTAGGAGGGTCCTTTTGCTTCGTACCTGGCTTCTTAATACACAATTATTTGACTACCTTAATGTAGATTGGAATGCCTTTAATGGATTGAAGAAGGGGAATCTTGACACAAATATTCTTCAATTCATTCAATATGTCAAATTCCGTTCGGGTGGTAAGTTTATCTATTACCAATCTTTCTGGATAAGGAGGGGCCTTCGTAATATGTGAAGGTTACTTTTGGGGAATATTGGGTTCTTGGTTCTTAGAAATAATATCATCTTCCCACCTAGTGTCATCCATGGTTTGTTTGGTGGTTTCTTCTTCTTCTTCTTCTTCTTCCTGGATGACTATTGAAGGTCTCTGCTTATCCAGAACTTTTCCTGATCTTAGTTGAATTTCCTGTAATGGAGCATGGGTAATAACATATGTTGGGAAGGCCTTCATCTCAACATTGTGAAGAGGTTGAGGGGGCTTATTATTGGGATTGGGCACTGGTTGTGTTGGTAATAATGTCGGTCTTGGGGAGCTTGCATTATGATATTGTAGCAGTTATTGTTGTGGAATAGGAGGTAAAGGTGGTGGAACAAAAATTGGCAGAAGCTACAGAGTGTTTGGTGGAAACTGAGGATAAGGATGGTTGGACATAGGGATAGGTGGATCTTAAGGGTTTCCTTGTTTATGTACTCCTCTCCATCCTTGAAACCAAGGATGTTGGTATTTAGTAGACCAATTTTTCCAACCCGGTGAGTTCCATTGTTGTTATTGAAAATAGGGTGGAACTTGAGATTGTATATCTAGGTATGTGGGCTGGTTCCTAGGATGCCATGGCCTCCTAGGTGCATAAGAAGAATCCCCAGGATCTCCACTCCTATTGATGGCTAATAAACTAGGAAATTATGGAAATTTTTCATTTGAGTGGTCTTCTGTACAGAAGCCACAAACTGAAATGTTATCTAATGGGCATTCCCTTGAGGAATGATTCCTCCTCCATCCTGGGAAATATATGCTCATTGCGGCATTTTCCTCCTATTTATTTTTAATTTTGAGGGTGTCCAAATGGGAACCTATTATGCTTAAGATGTCTATCTTGAAGTTCTCTAAAAGGTTCCCTATCTCTCCTCTTGTGATACCACCTATACTAATAGGTTTTAAGCTTCTATTATAAGGGTCTCGAACATTCTTTCTTATTTTGGCTCTACTCTTTGAGTAATTTTTACACATTTCACATATTTCGACAAATGGTTTATGGGAGATGTCACCTGATGCCATCAGGTTAAGCATCTCTAGATATTCTTCTAAAATTCCCTCAAGGAAAAGAGCCCTAACTGCATCCTTTGGGAGGTCATGGTATTTTGACTTCTGGGATATATAACCAAATATTTCCATATAATATTTGAGGGTATCGTCTTCTAACTGTTGGATTTTAAAGATGTCATTACGAGACTCCTTGATCTTGCAGTAGTCTTGGTACTTTTTAAGAAATATATCTTTCATGGCTTCCCAAGACTTAATACTGGATTCTCCCAACCCCATGAACCATCTTAGTGCAGAGTCTTTTAGGGTGGTAGGAAAGAGTTTTAGTTTTTGGGAATCTTGTAGATAGTTGTAGCTCCTACACAAGATGTCAAATTCAAATAGGAAGGTCTCTAGATATTCATTGTTTTTACCATAAAAGGTAGGCAGTGCTGAGAGAGGAATATTATTCATGTTGACATTTGGGGTGGTGTCCAAAATTGGAAACCTGAAGGTAGTTTTGGTTTGGTTTCCAGTTTCTTCTTCCTCCCCGTGTCTTACATTGTTGTGATCCTCCCGATCATCCATGTTGGTTTGGTTTCCAAAAAGAGAGTACCTAGGTGTTTTAACCTTTGAAGAGAACAAGGTTTCCCTTTGATGGAAGGGTCTTCCTACTATTTGGATGTCTGGGACTCTACTCGAGCTGGTTGAGACTATTGGTGCCAAGGTTTCTGTGTCAGTTTGAGAGATAATTACATTGGCTGAACTACCAAACAAAATATTCAGTTGTTTAGGGTGTATGATGTCCTCAAAGTTAGGATCTGCAGGTGGTGGTGTAAAACCAAAGGTTGTATTGTTTGGTTTTGTGGAAGGCTCGAGTGGTCTTGCCTCCTGTTCCAATATGATTGATGCTTCAATTTCTTGTTCTATAGTGATCCCTGTGTTAGTCTCTTCAGAGACTGCTTTAGCTCTTTGAGTTGAGCTAGCTCCTCTTTTTCGGTATCAGTCTGCGGATTTTATGAGTGGAACATCCCTTCCCCCAAAAAGGTCATAAGGAACCTTGGTTGAAAGATCGAATTTAGATTTAATTTATCTACCTGTTGGGTCTCTAGGTCTATTCATGAAAGAAAACAAAAACAAAAAGAAAAACTACCATTGGGTTTGGAGGAGCCTACAATAGCAGATGCATAGTTTCTTACCTCTCGTCTTAAAGTTCCCTCGCCACCAATCTAATGCTAAGGTTTAGAAATGATCTATTTCCTAACTATTTCATACTTTGAGACAAATCCCCGACAATGGCGCCAAAAATAATGGGTGTTATATATGCACTAAAAACACACTAAAAACCCTCAATTAAATTGTCAACCCGGGGTAAGTAAACTTAGAGTTGTAGCAAAATAATTCCAAGGTAGAAGTATTGGTAGTAGTATAGTCTAACTAAGGAAGTGGCTATCTAAGGGCTAATATATTCAAGCAAATATATCTAATGAGAAAACCCTACTAAGCAAATTTAAACTATGTAACCTAAGTACTTTTGAACCAAGGATCGATGGATATTTCTAGGAAAGAAAATGAAAACCCTACTAAGAAAACTAACTGAATTATGACAATAAGCAAAAGAGAACTGTTTAAGAATAACAATAAACAAATCGCAATAGAAAACTACTTTAACTAGTCTACTTCAATTCAATAAACAACTATCCTATGAAAGAAAATAAATAAACAAGCAACTATACTATCAAAGCAAGAATAGACAAGTAAGAAATTAACGTATTAAAGAAAGTAGTAGCTAACTAACCTAGGATAACTTCTACAACAAGTAAAATAATACAAACTACTGAATAAGCAACTAACTAAGCTAAGAGACAAGTGAACTCTATTCTTAATACAACCATTTCTAATTTACAAAAGAAAATCTACTGAATTGAAAGCATTATGATGATAAAATAAATTAACAACTAATCTCTATGACAAGCAAACTACTCTTTAACCTACCAAAGCAAAAGACTATCTATCCTACAAAAGCAAGAAAACTATCTTCTAATCTATGAAAGAAAAAAAACTATCTTCTAATCTATGAAAACTCAAATACAGTGTTGATGGTTGTGTGAATGTCTCCGGTGTCTTATAATATCACGATGGCATTTAACAATGAAAGATAATTCAAGAGGGATAAACTCAATATTGACTTCAATAGCAAAGTGAAAAGTGTGAATTAGGCAATCCGATGAAAACTTAGCCATTATGGAAACACGATCAATTACCCTGCATATCCATGTGATTATTACTCAGGCATTAATCATCAACAATTATAAAAAGATTGTGAAATTCAATTGCATTCTATACTACGTAAGAAAACTCATAACTAAATTCAATTATTAACTACAAATTGAAATTCCAACCTAGATCTAAGAAAGAAATTACATGAAGTAAACTAAGATAGACCTATTTCAACAATTCAAATTGCAAAAAGAGAAATGCTTATAAACATGAATTAAACATTATTCTGGCATATGACAAGTAAACTAATGAGAAAATTAATTAAAAACTAGTTAATCAAAAAAACTAAATAGTAATTGAATAAGCAATCTAAAAATAAAAACTAAAACTAATACTATCCATCCATCGAAGCCTTGTTAAAGAAAACATGAATTAAAATTCTGTTCTAAAACTCTGTTTTAAATTCTATTTTGAACTTGATTTTAAAAGCATAAAGAAAGTATAATTTACTATCTAATCACACATGGGGTTAGTGTCCAAGTTTGCAAACTTGTTTCTATTAACTACAAAGTCAATATATTGAAAAGATCCTTCATACTAACCTGCAAAAAGGAAACTAAAACAATTAAACTATAACAACAAGTTATATAACAAAGAAATAAACTAACAATTCATGTACAAGAAATAAAAGAAAAATACATCTATGTTATGTAACTCATAAACAAAATCATAGAATAGTTACCCAGACTACTAGTGCCCCCCCGAGTAAGTCGTGGTCACTCCTGAAATGTACACCACGAACTCAACAAAGCGATTTCACCATTAAAACTTAAAAACATAGGTTTACACAGTCTGGAAAAATTAAAATGGCAAAACAGAGCTAAAATTGTCTTTGTCTCTAACACACAACTTCTCTCTCTTGTATGAACACTGAGGTGGTATTTATAATCTTTACAAACTGAGAGGTTGACCACTGGAGGTTTTAACCTCTTCTAAAAATAGTAAATTACATTAATGATGCCTTAACTGCCGAAATGGAGCGATCCAATAATCACCCAACATAACAACCCAAATCGAGTTGTCAAGAGTTGAGTAATTGGAGGGCATGAGCACGAGAAAAGCCCGTGTCTCTGATTCACCCATCACTGGCTGCCAATACCATAAGCGCCAAATCACCCATCATTTTTGTGCAGGACAGAGTGTCAGATGGATTGCTGGATGGAGTACACGACTGAGTGTCGGATGGAGTATCGGACTGAGTGCCAGAAGCAAAAACATGTTGCGATTTTTCCCTGTGACACCAAAAAATGGGAATTAGATTTCTGGAAACATAATATCATACTGAATTATACTCAAGATAATCATAAAACACGAATTATGCATACCTGGTGTGGACCATAGCGTTTCGGCACAAATTCCTTTCAAAAACTTCTCCAAAACATGAAAACTCATATAGACATTCGACAAAAGTATCTAATTAACATCATAAAATCAATCATATCTCAGGCCCAACAGTTCCATGGAAATGACACAAGAATATGTTGGTCCTAAAGTCTGCACATGACTGCTAAATGGAATATCTAGGCAACCTCAAGTTTTTGAATGATTTGATTTTGATGAATTAGGTTTGTTGGTCAGCTAATGGATAGGTTATCAAGGATAGAAACCTAGTTGGAATGGACAAATAATATCACTGTAGGTTTCCCTTAGCTAGTGGCATGCATTTTTATGAACATGTAAGGATATGAAGAAAAAATCAAAGGAAACACAACAAGAAATATAATGAGTTACCTGATTTGTGAGATTTTAGACTTAAAATAATATTTCAATACCTAAAACACATATCCAGATACAAATAATCCAATAGGTTGAAATATAACTAATATGTTTACTAAATAAATGGATGACTAACAGGTTGCATGACAATAAAAATATTGATTAAAACAATAGATGAAAGGAAAAGGAAATGCACATTGCATGCATTTCAAATTTGCATACAAGATAAGATTAAGAACACAAAGACTTGAGAAAGAGAACACAAACTGTCATCAAGATTTACATTCACTAGGTAGGGAGCTTTACAATTATAAGTTTCAGGTCCAAGCAAATTCTGATGCTTGAATCTTTCACTAAAATCTAAACCCTTCTTCATTACAAAATATGTCTATTTATCACTATTTCATAGGGTTTCGACCATATTGAAAACAAAAGTTCAACTGTGCATTACAACTTGAAAATATCTCTTTGACTTGAGTGTATTCAATTGGGAATATAGCCATGACTTACTTCAAACTTAACCTTAACAAAAAATGTGGTTCATATCAAACAAAAATGACCACTTATTATATCTGACAGTAATGTCTTGAACTTAAAAAAACTAGACTTCTAAAAGTGAAAAATATAACTATTGTTTATACTGGAGTAAAACAATTCTTAACAAAAAATTTGACAGTTGTGACTGGCAAGAACTGTGTATGAATACCCATGTGTACTCCAACTGGAAACTAAATTAGGAGACAAATTGATTAGCTAGAAATATCCTTAGACCCTTTCTTCTTTGACAACAATAGTCTTCCTCAGGTTATCTCCTTCAAGATGTTTTTTGATGCTTCCTTTGTAGCTTCTGGTACTTCTTTTGTAACTTAGGATGCTATTTTTCTAGATCTAGTTTATTTTGATGTAAAGTTTGAATTTGTTGCTTCAACATTTGCACTTGATGGCTGTCATCTACACCTTCATCAGCTTCAACCTTTCACTTAATTAAAATCTTCTCCTTATTTCTATGTTTTAGCACCTGCTCCTCATCTATGGAAGATTTGTTGTGGTCAATTGACAACTTGGTTTTTTTGGACCTCATCTCATACCTATGTGTTACCTCACAAACTCTGCCATGCGTTTATTTCATAGACCCTTGCATTTGTGATATATTGGATTTAATCTTTGGTTTGGTGTCGTTTAAAGATTGCTTAAGAAGTAACCCTGTATTTGGGGAAATTCCATCTGATCGGGATCTAGGCCAAGGTCCTCTGCATTTTGTTGTAAATATGAGTCTGCAGGGTACTCTCTCTTAACACTTTCAAATTTTATCCCTCAAGTTTCACCCTTACTGAATTTCAACTTTCTGTATCCCCAATCATTTTCTTCAATGTGTGGACTGTCATCTCTTCCACGTTAGAAAATCCAGAGTTGTCCTCATCTTCAATTATAATTGGTTGGGGGTCTTTCAAAGATGGATCAAAAAGTGATTTAGAATTCAGTCTTAACTGATTGGTGATCCTGGTTTTTCTGTTGGGATTACTGGTCATTCCAAGGCCTTGGTTCTCTTTCGTTTTTTTGTTATGCTTGGCTTCAGGGGACTCCTTAATCAACGTTTCCATATGCAAAAATTATGCATTGACAATCTTGGGACTGTGTTGTTTAGTTTTCATTTTTCCCCTGATTTTTGTCTTGGGAATTTTACCCTACTGTATGGTGGGATTCACAAGCTCATCTTCAGAGTGGCTCGGTGACAATGGGCACTGTGAAAGATATTGTTCCTCTTGATTCTTGCTACAAAATTTTCTACCCTCATTCCGTCTTCATTTTACAGTGGATGATCTCAATTTCATTCGAGGGGTTTCCTCCTTCATTAATGGGGTGGTTGATTTGTTTCTTTTGGATCAAGTACCCTTCTTTATATAGGCAATTTTCTTACTTGTTGTTTTTTGAGTAGCCTTTGATGAGCCACCAGGTTTAGGGGAAACCCTCCCTTCTAGGTTATTTTCGTCATTTTCCTCTTTAGATTGTGGATCATATTGTTGTTCTTGTTCCTATAACCATACATATTGTAAAAAATAGTCCTGGGGAATCTCAATTTCACCTAAAGAGAAGAGGAACATAATTTTATCAAACCCTAGTGATATAAGCTCTTGTGGGTAGGCTCGAGGTGGATCTCAACCCTTACATCCATTTTTGTTAAAATTTTGATCAACTAAAAAGGCAGGTTTAATTCCTTATCCCCGCTTAGGTGCATGAGAAAGAGAAGGTGGTAACAATGCACAATTGAGAGTCGGCCTTCACATGTGATGTACCTTTGGATTGGTGTGAGGACACCCAACCATTCATCCTTTATTCACATGATGGGAATACCCTGGCTCTAGTTAGGGTTTTGGTGCTCTGACACTAGGGATTTATTGCAGATATATGGTGGTAATTTTCCTTTCTTAAACCATTTTTCCCCGCAGACCAGGAGAGCACAGACTATCAGGATGAAATTATTTGTGATGTGGATACATGACTCCTTGATATGGGTCTGGAACTCGTCAATTTGTTTTGCAAATAACCGTTATATTACTTTTTTCCTCACCCTATGAAACTTGCTTGGATGGCCTTTCCATTTCCCTATGTAGACTTGAAGTCCCCTTTTTTCATCTTCCATAGCCAAAAAACATATTTTTCCACATATACATGCCCTACCAGTTAGACAACATGCGTATACATAGGTTGCACCACTACAACCTGCGTACATCGGGTTTGGTGCTCAAAATTAAAAATTGTGTCAGGTTTCCATGTCACGTCATGAGATCCATGATCCTTTACCTACAATATATTGGAAATGTTCTGACTCGGCCCTTCAATTCCATTTGAAGGCTATAAATTGAGCCATATCCAAGTCATGGAGGAGGAGAAAATTCAACTTTTGAGAGGAAATATACTATGGATAATTTTCAATTGACATTAAGTGTGCATCCCTTTATCCTTGAAAGTATGAACACATTGTTCAGTCCCCAAGATCTTCCCTCTTTGATGGAGAACTTCATTGTCTCCTTTATATGATATTGCCTTTGGTGGAGGCCTAGCTAGAAGGAACTTAGTTTCTCGGTTCCGAGACGTGTCAACACATAATTTTGTCACTTGTATACTTATGTTGATTATTTTAATAGAAACACTCTTTTCTCGTCCAATTGATATCTTGAAAATATTTGAATTGTTATTCCATGGGTGTATTTGTCATGTATGTTAATGGATTATGCTATTTCATATCCTAACATTATATATTATCACCATATTCTTGTGCATCTTGGTGGTTGAGGACAAGCTGTAGGTATACATCTTTGAGTTGCGTACTTAATGGTGGTCTTCATCGAACATCCAGATGAGGTAAGCTCTTGATCTTTTCTTGTTATCATTTTCATTTATATAGCATACTTGGGGTTAGAGTTGATTTTTGCAGTCATTCCGTCTGTTTTGGTTTACCCCATGCCATAGAGTGATTTTCCTCGTAACATAATTGGTGACCATACTGTGGATTGAATCTTATGTTTTGGGGTTTGGAGTGTTTTTCTCCTTGAATTTCTCTCTGTTAGCTTGATTTTCCTTGTCACATGATTCCTTGATAGCCTATTTTTACTTTTCATCCGAGTTTCTTGGCCTTATCCTTTCCCTCACATTGTTTTTCTACATATACAGGGGTTTTCCCTTGACAGACGTGTACATACACGAGTTGTCCTTATATAGGGCACGTATATACACGTGTTTTCTCAAACAATCGCGTACAACCATGCTTTTTCTTACTGGTTGAGTTTGGTGTTTGATGGGTGAGTTTGGATAGTTGTTTAGAATTCTTGGGTCTCTATCCTAATTGTTGAGTGCTTACAGAGTGATAGGAAGCCTTTCTATTGTTGTATTTTCAGGTGGTATTCTTTCTGATCATATTTTCCATTAGTTGTCCTTGCATCTTGGTATCCTTCTTGGCTTGTCTCTTTTTGCTTGCAGTAGGGTCTCTATATCAAGATGCTATTCATTCCTTGCATTTTTTGTTTCTTTGTATCGAAAATACAATTATTTTTTCTCCTTTTTCATTATGGAATCTGTTCTTTTTGCTATTTAGTATTGATCTTGACATATGTGGAGGGATTGCATTTTATTGGAATTGTAGAAATTGCATTGAAATTTGCATATGAAAAGCTTACCATTTTTTGATAATTTAAGATTAGGACTTAGCACTATGTTTATATTCATTTCTTTGATATCCCGAGTCATAATATCATCAGTTTCAATACCACATCTCTTGAGTAAACAAATCTATTAAAAGTAACACCGATTAATTAAAATTGATTATAAACGGTTTTATTTTTCATAGTACACAAACAAGCATAGGATATAGGGCCTTGCAATAGGATTAAGCCCACAAGGGCCATTATAACTAATTCTGACACCTCCAATATTTTGAAGGGAGTCTTAGTCCCCCTCTTGGGAGAGGCATACCTACTCTTGTGAGGGAGGCCCCTTTTCAACTACTGTATCTTGTTTGTGTGCATTTGGCCTTTTGTTTATTTTGGTGCACTCTGTGATTGTTAGTTGGTCCTAGGATTTGATTTTATATCTCGAGTCTTGAGTCAGCGTGGAGCCAAACCAACTTCCTCATAGGTCTCTCCATTTGTTAAAGTTACCACCGCATATTGAGTCTTTTCCTTCTAAAAGGCGTAAAGTTACTAAACGTGGTACACATATCTCCACTTACCAGACTTGTAATTATACTATTATGAGTACTGAGTCGAGTCTGAATGACACTAGGAGTCCCTCGACTCCTATACCTATTGTAGTTAATGGGACTCCTTCGACTCCTTCAACTATGATGGTTGTAGTGTCAGAGGTTCCCGTCCTTACTCCTATCCAACCTGTTGTTGCTACTCAACCCATAGTAACGAACCCTTTTGGGTCTCTTTTTGGTATGCTCAGATACAATTCTTAGTCCATGCCTTCGGTCTCTAACCCTTTCTCTTTTGGTATGAAAATTATGACATCGCAACTTTCAACCTCCATTCCAGCAACTGATACAAATCCTAATGTTGGACATGGGGACATGGCCCCTCTACATACTCCTCTTTCATTTGGTGGAAATCAAATTCCCCAAATGAATACTATGGTTGGGGGTCAACCTCCTTTTTCTTTTGGGTCTAATCCTAGTCTCAATTCTTCTAAATGGAGTACTCACCTGGGAAAAAAATCCACTTCCCATTTTTTGTCCTTTACCCGTTCCTCCTCCATGTTGATTCTGACTAACACATTTGGTACGACGAATCCACCTCTATCCTCTGGGGTTCCATCCAAAGGAGGTCAGTTTCATACTATGGGAAACCCCTAGCCTGGATCTCCTCTAGCTAGGGGAAATATTCATAACCCTCATTATACCATTCCTACATGTATGGTACTCATTCAACCTCTTATTAATCAGTTTGGAGGATGATATTAATCTACCAGATCGGGCTATGGTCTATATCAGAACCCTGGATGGTTTGCGATTCCTCAACACCAATATTTCCTAGGAGCATGGGTTCAGATGCCGCAACCCTGGCTCCATTTTTTGGCCACGCTTAATCTGCCATATTTGTCGAGATTAATGAATGAATCAACACGTCATGTTCTGTAATGGCCCGATGTCCCCACGAAGATTTCTTTGGACATTCTGAAATTCAAGGGAAATACTGGTGAGGATCCAGGTGATCATGTTACTACTTTTCATATTTGGTTCTTACCTAATTCTCTTAATGACGATTCTATTCATTTGAGACTATTTCAACGCACCCTTATGGGGGTTGCAACAAAATGGTACATTGAGCTACCAGGGGGAACATAATTTTTTTTTAATCAAATGGTTTTTCATATTTCTCAACCACTTCCAGTTGCCGGTTCGTTATGATGCCGGCATAGAATTTTTTTTGGCCTTCCACCATTATAAGGCCACACATATCTCATACCATATCCAAGAGTGGCGTAGACAGAAGAGGTTGATTAAAGCCTACATTAATCTAGATTTTCTATTGGAGTGGTTCCTTAAATCCCTATTTCCTTATATTTCGAAGGATGTTTCTACATCTGGGGTAATATATGAGGAAGAAGCTATTTTCAAAGCCCAACAATTGGACCTCATATATTCTCAATATGGGATGTTATATGAAATTATTCCTGACGCGACATGGTCAAATTATGACCCTAGAAAAAAGCCCGAGCCTCATGTCGATGGCATCATAGGATCTGCAAATGCTAAGTATACAGACTTGGTGACTAACCAGTTGAAGGAGTTGTGTCTAAGTGCGTCTGTAGCAGGGAAAGCTTCATCTTCGTCTTCCACTCCCACTCAGTCGGTGGATGTGCATTCTATACAGTTGTCGACCAACCGAAATGGTAACCAACAACCAAGAGGGAATACAAATAAAGGAAGAGGTAATAGTCATAAGGGTGGGAGAAATAATGACAAATCCAAGGATGACACAAACAATGATAGATCAAATAATAATTCTGGTGAGGGAAAGAAAGAAAAACGGAAGGTGAAGTTTCATTGTAAACTTTGTAAAGATGATCACCTTACCCACCTATGCCCCAAACTTGAGGAAGCCTCAAGGATATTATATCAACCGCCCGTTTTGCTGACCAATTTGTTTCCTCATAATAAACACATGGCTTCAAGCTCCTCCAACACCGGAAATGCATCGAGTGGGAATCAAAACTCCCCGGTGCATGAAGGTGACCATTTATGTGTTAAAATGGTGAAGTCCTAGATTAATGTAGTGACTCGATCTAATGAGCAGGGTTCTTCACAGATCGTTCCAGGGCCAAAGTCTCCCCCTCCTCTGGAAACATCTTTGCATATCTAAAAGTTAGAGCCTTTTCCTTGTATTCTGAAAGGAGTATTGAAATGCTCTTCCCACAATCCTAATGCCATAGTTTCCTAGAAATATTAGATTATTGAATATCTAGGTCAAATCCCTTATGCGATGTTGGATTTGGAGGTGTTCCATGCATGTCCTTCATAGAGGAATGCCTTGTTATATGTGTTATGAGCTCTACAACCATGTGGCTCAAAGGTTATTAAGTTTGACTTCATAGATGTTAAGACTCTCTTTCCTTACCATTTGGCCTTTCAAATTCATGTAGATTACCCGAAATATACCATCAAACACATAGTAATTAATTAAGGTGTTGCAACATGCGTGATGTCCCTATCTTGTTGGAAAGCCATTGGCTCTCTAACTCTCTCTCAAACTATGACTATGTTGACCACATTTGATGGTCATTCTTTTTGACCCCACATAATTCTTCCCACTTTTTCGATCCAGTTAGGTGAAAATATAGTGGAGGTTGATGTCACGGTGGTTGATGCACCCCTTGACTATAATTTATTTCTAGGGTGCAATTGGACTTATGCCATGACCGTAGTCATGTCATTTGTTTTTCACACTTTATGTTTTCCTCATGAAGGGAAAATAATGATGATTGATCAATTGTCCTTTGTGAATGCTAGTCCTAATGCATCAATTGGACCTTCGATCCCTGTGATCGAAAATTCTTAGCTGGAAACTGAGGATATTGGTGTCAGAATGTATTCCTCTCTCATGGGTACCTTTTATTTCACAACACCAATTCATCACATTTATGCCATTTCTAGTAGGTCTTCATCATCAATGAGGCCCATTCCTTTCCATACTTCATATTTCAACGATCCTTGGACCCTACCTTCCCTGAATATGTCATGTGAAGTTCATTCACAAATTTGGATGGAAATTCCACTATCAACGACAGAGGTT